>CAEFZY010009901.1:0-62602 GCA_903066815.1 Brachyrhaphis roseni | reverse complement strand
TATATATATATATATATATATATATGCAGAGCAAAGATGGACAGATCGTAATATTGATAGACATTGTGCCTTGATATATATATATATATATATATATATGCAGAGCAAAGATGGACAGATCGTAATATTGATAGACATTGTGCCTTGAATTAACATTAAACAAAAAGGACACAAAGAAAGTCAACCGTTTAAAAAAAATAAAGTCTTGTCCTGCTTGTGTTTTAAGTATCTCAAGAAATATGCACCAGCTCTGTTTTGGCAAGCTAGTTGAGTTTTTAAATAAGCAGTAAGTATTTATAGATAGGCTAGCATACACCTTTAACGTGTGGTTTTAAGTAGATGCGTTTGTGGGTTTTTTTTTTTTTTTTTTTTCATTGTTTGTTTTTTATACATATATATATATATATATATATATATATATATATTGCTTTGGAACAAAGTAGGTTCCTGATCCCTCTAGCTAAAAATTGTGTTTTTGTTGGCATTGATTCAAGTGAAGGGCATTCACTGTTTAGCAGATCACTAACTTATAATTGCAATGCAGAACAAATCATAGTGATTATATGTATTTTTGTGGTGATTTTATGTATGAAATAACAGGTAGTGCTTTGACTGTGAAGTAGAAGGAAAATGAAAGATGGCTTAGAAAATTATTTCCTAATAGAAATCAGAAAAGTATGCAGTTCATCTGTGTTAAGACCCAAGGGAACACTTTGCTGGACTACCTTTCATTCAGATTAAGGCTGTTAGTATTTTGGAGGCGTTTCCATGAGGTTTGCGCATCTAGGACTTCAAATCGTACCTGTTCATCCTTACTAAAAATATTCCAGTTCAGTAAGATTGGATAGAAAGCATCTGTACAGTCTTTGATTTTCTGTCCTTATGGACCCATTGACTTGCATGCAAGTATTTTTTGGGTAACAGTTTTAAACTGTCGTCTACAGTTTAAAACTGTTACCCAAAAAAAGTTTTAAAACTGTAGATCTACAGTTTAAAACTTTTTCCCCATTATTTTAAACAGTTAAAATAATGGGAAAAATATTCCCATTATTATGTCCAAATAATGGACATTATTTCCCATAAAATAATGGACAAAGCCATTATTTTATGGGAAATAATGGCTTTTGTATATTTTTATGAACACTGCTGCCTTCAGTCGACTGCCCACATAAGACAAGGTTAGGCCAGTTTGCATGTTCTCCCCCAGCATGTAACGCATGAGGGACTTTGTTATTTAAAACTTCTCCACTTTGGTTCTGTGAGCTCAGCAGTGTATGTTTATCTCTGTGTGTCTGTGTGAACTGGTCCTGTGATGGAATGGGAAACCATCCAAACATCCACACTGACCTCTCATCCAGTGTCAGCCAGGGCATGCACCATTCTACCATATAAGGTTAAAGCAGATATATTAAAAAAAATACAATAGAAAGAGGAAAAAGAGACGTTTGAAAATATCTGACAAGAGTAACCATAAAATTGGCGTATAAGTACAGCACTTAAGTCCATAAACCACGTTCTTCCTATTGTGTGCAGTTTTTCCGATAACCCTTAAACGCACCGCAACTTCCTTTCTCTCCAAGCCGCGCCTGCTCTCTCTTGGTGGTGTTGGAGGCTGACCGAAGGACGAAAGGCAGCCTATCAGCGGAAGAAAAGAAAAAAAAGACATGTGGAAAAAGAATATATATAGAGGGAAGTAAACCCAGTTAACTTCCTTGGCAGATAAGTTTTTCCACTCTTCTCATCAGTACCGGGTGTTTTGCTTCTTATCTCGGTTCGCCTGAGAGCGAATGGACAGAGCGGAGAAGGAGCAGGACAGCCTCACCACCAGCGGTAGACCTCACCGTCTGCACGGCCGTCTACATTGTGTCTGTGTCCGTCCGTCAACCATTGGGGGTGGAAGAGGATTCACCGGGTGAGCCTTTTCAGTTCACGGTTGTTTTTGTTTGTTGTTGTTTCTCAGGGGAGTGGTACTTCCTAACAGCTTTTCAACTTCACCAAATGGTGACAACTAAACAGCGTGTTGCTACGTGTCCCACACTCGTAGCTGCTAGTAATTTTTTTTTGGCAATAAAGATTTATTTTTGCCTCATACAGCGTTTTTTTATGGTTCCTCTTTTGTGATGCATCAGTTAGCAAAGCTCTCGGTTTTACCCCTATATAACTCAGCTGCCTGTTTTATTGCGGGAAGTGTCACGTTAACCAAAACCAATCGTATAAGTTGTGACTCCCCATTTATAGAAGTGTATGCAACTAACTAACCCCATCACTAAAACGCATCTCATGTCTCAACGTGGACCAGAGTCAAAGAGCGGTGACAGCGCAGACCCAGTTACAGTGAGGAAACGCATGGTTGTAAGTATGCCACCAGTAGACATCCAGAGAGAGACTTTTACAGCTGAGGAATGCTTTTGTCCGTCGGTCTTTGACTCTCAGTGACCCCCACCCTCCATTCACATCTGCTTGATAGTCAGTAGCGTTTAAATCAGATAAATATTAGCGGTGAGCTGATCCGCCCGGAGCTGTGCAAACCTCTGATTAGTGTATTTGTGGTGAGATCACAAGAGGCAGCTGATCTGCTATGTTAAATACGACTTCTAGGGTATTTTTTATGCAGAATTTCAGATTTATTCACATTATTTTTTTAAACCAATTTCCTTGTCTAATGTTGTTGCTTGTCTTCTGGTTTCAGCAAAAACGAGGTGAATGTGAAAGCTGTGCATAGATTTCAGAAATGTTTTACAATGAATGGGTGCTGTTTATTTCACCCCTCTCCAATGCTTTGAAAACTGACTATTTAATGTTTTTGTTTTAAAAGATGCACAGTTTTCCAAAAGGCATCTAGGAGACGCCCCAAATGTGTGGAGGAAAGTACTTTGGTCAGAGATCAAATTTGAACTTTTGCCCATCATGAAAGCCACTATGTTGAAATCAACACATCTCATCATTTCAAGAACACCATACCCATAAGATGGTGGCAGCATTATGCTGTTGCAATGTTTTTCAGCAGCAGGGACTGGGGAGCTGTGAAGATAAATGGTGATAAATACAGGGATATTTATGAACAAAACCTGTTTCATTCTGTCGGTACTTTGAAACTGAGACCTTCCAACGGGAAGATGATCCAAAGCACATTGGGTGTGTTGTTTGCTTCACAAATTAAATGTTAAAAGTTGTAGGCATGTTCTGTTAATGAAATTATTCAGCCCCTAAAATAATGCATCTTAATTCCACGCTGTGAGGTAGCAAAACACAAAAAATGCCAAGAGTTTACAGTGTGCCAAAGTATTCACACTCTTGGCACACTGTAAATGCATGAAACTAGTTGATTACAAACCAAACTAAAATGATTTGCCATAGCTTAAGTATATGGATATTAAATGAGTTGTTTGTGGGTAGTAAATGGAAGTGGAAAAGGATTAAATTAAATCAAAATGTACAAACACCAATTACCAGTAGATTGAAAAATTCAAACAAGAATATTTACTATTTGAAGCAATTAAAGTTTTGAAGACAATTATAACTCTAGAAGTTGAACTCTGGGTTAAACACAACGCTTAAAACCTCAATATTCCAAATGTTTCACAATCTATGTAGAAATCTGCTTAAAGCCATCCATCCATCATAGCGTGTTCACTATAACATATCAACATATCAAATCACAATGCCAATGTGAGCAAATTTCACAACTGCAAATGACTGCAGTATCTGGTAGGATATTATCTTTCATCTGCCATGGCCACCTGATTTTATGCAGCCCTAGTTTTCACTAATGCCAGACTGATTGTCTCGACTTTCGTACCTCACGTGATGCCATCCTACCAAGTACATAAAAGGAAAGTTTGTATTTACTTATTTGTTTATTTTTTAACTTTAATTTTTACAATATCTTGTAATGATTATCCATATTTTGTTACCCAGATGTGTTTTACAGTCCATGTAAATTAGTTAGTGGGAAGAAAATACACATTATGATGGGATCCTTAGGCTTGAGAGAGTGTACATCCAAAACAAAGTGCCATCATTGTCCCTCTGTCTCTGACAGCCCCGCTGTACGTAAGATGAATGATTCTTCATATGTACAATAAATGTGTTATGCATGTTGCAAGGGGAATGTTGACGTAGATAAGCCAGAGAGTGTTACGGTTAGTTTATTTCGTGGCTCGCATAAATCACAGGGCTATTGTCTTACTCACCCTTTATTGTGAACTGCTTTGTTGAGGACTTGAAGAGGTTTGTTTGTTGCTCTTGAGCAAAACGATGACTAATTTGCTCATCAAGACAATGGCTTTTTTTTTGGTTTGTTTGTGCGTGTGTGTGCTAATCGGTCAGTGTGATACAGCCTTTCTAGATTTCACTGAGGCAGTTTTCGATTGTCAGTAGAGAGAACTTTCCTGCTCTCTGTTAGGACTCCGATATTAGAAAATCTTGCAATGCCGGTTGTGTTGATAAATATTGTGATTATGATGTCAGTTGCGATAAACGCCTATTTTCTTCTTTCCTCTCTTTCTCAGCTGTGCTTCTATCACTCTGTGACTTTTAGCATTTTGGACAAGGTCCTTATTTTCTAGTGTGAGCATCTGCACCTGTGAATGTGTAATAAGTCAAATCTCCCTCATATATTCACATCTACATTTATCTTTCACTGTCCTACTCATCAAGTTGTAAGATACAACCTTCTTTACAATGTATTTGTATGTATCAGCTTTGATAAAGAGCTTGTTCAACAGGAAAAAAAACATAAATTTTTGTCTTCTTTCAAGGATAAACTGCAACTAGTGACTGAGCATAGTAGATAATATTACTTCGGATTTTCCTTCCCGAGAAATAGAAAATTTTATCTGTTGTATACTTAACACATACTAATTAGAAGGTTCTTGAAGCACAGTCGACTTTGTTTATTAACAGTTAGGCTGGGCTTTAAATTGCTAGTCTCGGTATAAGTGTACAAAGGAAAAGAGGGAAAGTGGTTGTAGTGTTTAGTGAAAGAGTACATATTTTTGTACTACAAGTAGAGTGGAAAACTGCTGTTTTTTAATGTAAAAATAAAAGTTATCTAAGAGCATAGATTCCAAAAAAGAACTTGGCAGCTTTCATCCACTTTTCTTTAAAAGAAATTAAATAAAATCACTTTAACTGTGATTTTGCCAGGGCATCTTCTGTGCACAGCCTTCTTCAGATCACACCAATGATTCTTCAGTCTGATTCTGGTTTGGAGTCTGGTTAGGCTTTTCTGACTGAAACCATAACCTTGTCCTTGCAAAGTCACTCTTTTGTTGATTTGGTGTTGGGCCTTTTAGTCATTGTGAAAGATGCAGTTCACCCTCAGCTTTCTAGCAGAAGTCTGAAGGTTCTGTTGCAACATTGACAGGGCAATTACGGTACTGCTTGCGTCTTGACTAAGAACCTAGTTACATCTGTATAAAAAAGGTTCCAAAGCAGGAAGTTGATATGCTTTTTGTTTAGTTTTGCTTTTTAGGCCACACATTCCCTTTTGAAATGTCCCAAAGATGTCCAATTTGGTTTTTATCGTCATAAAGTGTGCTTTTTGAGGACTTTTTATCAAATTTTGTAACGTTTGTATGTTATTCTTCATAATAGGCTTCCTTCTAGCTACCTTACCCCAAACGGACATTCCCAGAACATGAGATTCTTATCACATGTAGTACAAGACCGTTACTTGCATACATTTTTTGCAGCTCAGTTACTATTACTTGCGGGCCTCTTGGTGCACTCACTGACCAGTTTTCATCTGAACCTTTAATAAATCTTAGAGGGATGTCCAGTTCTTTGTAATGTCATGATTGTGCTATGTTTTCTTTATTTGATTGTAAGTCTTTTTACTGTTTTCTATCTCATGTCTTTAAAATGCATTTGTATGTTTAAATCTTTTAGAATCTCTGATGGATCATGATTTTGACTAAGAAATTGTCAGGATAAGCCTGGAAGAACAGCTAAAGTTTATTCAAGATTAATGAGACGCACTTTAAATGATAGCATATGTGTATTGATTGCTGCCTAACATGGGCTTGAATGTGATGATTATTTCTGAACACAGCTACGTCTCCATGAGATGCACACTTATGGGACTGATATATTTTAGTTTTTTTGTTTCTTCTTTTTCCTCTTGAAAGATCTCAGATTGTTTTTCATTTGAGGTTTACAGATGACCTTAAAGGTGGAGAAAGCTCAGCAAAATATTTATCTTCATTTTTTTTTTACAAACCACAAGATTTTGACATTTTAATTGGGGTGTGTGTACATATTTTTTAAATCCAGTGTATGCTCAGTGTTTGCTTCTGCTCATTTGACCTCTTTATGTTTGCATGTCTCATAATCTGGCAAAAGTCCGTTTGCACACTAATAAGGCTGTCCCGCCTCATCTCTGGGAACGAATGAGGGGCTCTCCCACTCTTCAAAAAATATTTGCGCAAAGTTTTGGAATAGGAGTTAGACTATTCTAGAGGAATTAAATTCCTTAGGACATTATTTTAAGATGATGATGATAAAGATGTGTACCTATCCGTGGCCTCAGTTTTTTGGCGTTAACGTTCTTCATTTATGCTGAACAGTCGAGCTCCAGCTGAAGCGCTCTTCCTATTCCCCGCAGTAATTGGTGCCATCTGTTTGGCCGTGTTTTGGTGTTTGGAATGCTCTGTTATGTTATGATCCATTAATGCTGACAAGAGCAGCCAGTGTCATCCTGCTCAAGACAAATCACCCAAGAAGACGTTTGGCACTGATGTGACAAATTACCTTGCATTTTCAAATTCAAGTCCAAGGATATTAACCTTTAGCCCTCAAACTTGGTGGTTAGTGGGGGATTCTCTGATTTTTCTAGCCCTTAACTCAGACCCCCCCAGGGTCCTTTACCTCCTACTGTTTTCCTACTCACTTCTAATGTCTGTTCTTCTTATGTCTGCCTCTACATTGACCTTCTCTTTTTGAACTCTGTTTATTCCTCCTTTTTATAGCCTGTTTTTTTTTTTTTTTTTTAACAACTTTTATCTCCTGACCTGATTCAAGGTCAGGAGACTTGTTCATACGACTAAATTGTTCATACGACTAACAATACTTGTTTTTTCTAAAATAATTATTTTTCAAAATATTTCAGTTCACTTAATGGTTTATACTTTTTCTGTCAGTTTAAAGTTGAATGTCATAAGTAGACCTGAAATCGGGAAATATATATTTTTCTCACACTAATACTCTCTCTTGTTCTTTCTTGTTTCCATCCTCAGATAAGCGGACAGGAATACCATGCCGACGAGTGATTGCCCAGGCCACATCCCCGCATTTGTGGCTCCATCTCACAGCAACAATCAGAGGTGTCCAGGTTACATTCCCGGTCGGGTGGCTCCAGTCCGCTCGCCTCCACCTGCCAAAGCTCCGCCACCTCCGCCGTTGAAGCCACATGGCCTGCGACTGGAGCAACGAACTACGCCCAGCCTGTCTGTGGAAAGTCAGCGCAGGGGTCCTTCTCTGAACATATGGCAAAGGAAAAACACTCTTATCTTCTGTGGAGTCTCGCTGGGGGTTTTCCTTTTTACCCTTATAGTTGTCCTCAGTTCCACAAGTGGAGACGAATTAGACGGTTAGTATTACAGGTTTGCTTTTTCGGGTTTTCTCAAAATACTTCAAATTCCTACTGGTTTGGTTTCTAATTGTGATTGCTTGTACTCACAGAGAACTGTCCAGACCACCACTTATCCCTGAGCAACTGGAATCCAGGTCACCAACCAACCAAGGATATTCTTATCCGTAGGGGGCATTTGTATAGACTGGAATCTTCTGCCACCTTTCGTTCACTTACCATCCAATCAGGAGGTGAAACTGATACTTCCATAATGTTTTGCATTTTTCAGCAAGCAATTTTTTTTATAAGATGCATTTCATTTGATTTCTCACAGGTCGTGTAGTGTTTGCTGACAATACGGATGGAACCAGAAACATAACTTTGAGAACACATCACATTCTGATAGAAGATGGTGGTGCCCTTCATATCGGTTCACCCAAATGTCGCTACCGGTCTCATGCCACAATCGCCCTTTTGGGTCGCTCAGACAACAAAGCTGTCCCCGAAGTCCCTGTCATGGGGCGCAAGTTCATCGGTGTCATGGGCGGCGGAACTCTAGAGCTACATGGCACAGAACATGTTTCCTGGTCTCTGCTGACCCGAAGCATCCCCGCATCCGGACTTTCCACCGGGGGCTATGCCTTCCAGAAAAACTTCAGCCGAGGGATCAACTTCCGGGTGTTCGACCAGGACACATCTGCTTTGCTTTACGCCGAGCGCTTTGACACTCACGAATCCCGGAATGACAGTCGGAAACTCACTCAGCTGCTCCGCTCCCTGCCAGCGGGCCGCATAGTCACACTGGCTGTTGGGGACTCTGCCATCAAGAGCTTGCTGGAAGAAACCAAGAAAGCCTTTAAAGAGGTGCTTGGCAGCCAATTTGCCAATGGTCTTAAATACAGGTAACAACACATTACCAGCACAGTTCATATCTGATTCCTCCTGTGGGAGTCATATTGGCTTTTAAGCTTTTTGAAATTATGTGTTGGCAAGTGTCTCACAAAGACCTTTGCTTCTCCAATGAGTGTGGAGTGGAAACGTCTTTAGGAAGACTCAGGAGACTGAGAGTCTCCTAGGCCTGATAAAGAAAGTGTTTTTTTTCTTTGACAGCTAAAGTAAACACTTCCACTTTGGAAGCCTCTCTACGTGGAGGACCAACATTTTGTTCCACGCATATCCTCAGTGGAAAAAATTATTGGCCCTTTCCTGTATCATTGCATTTAACATGTTCACTTGAATCTTTCCCAGTTACTTGTCTTCCTGTTTCCTGTGCCTTCCTGCTATATCGCACTGCATCAGAAAAAGGAAGCGCACACAGGACAAGAGGGTTCAGGTCAGAGGTTAGAGCATTTGCACAAAATCTGGCAATTCAGGGAATTCTGTGTTCCATGTGGTTATTATCTCAGAAGAACAGAAAGAGAAATGTGCATTGTCTGTAGTTCTGCCAGCAGGAGTTGATGTGTTTTAAATTAGCTTTCAGTGGCAGATATCTTGTTACTATCACTCAAGTCCAAGTATGTACAAGGTCATCGTTTCCCATAACTGTGTGATTTGCTTTTGGACATGCTGAGATTCTCAGATGCCTTCAGTGTCACATTTCACATTTGGAGGTGAGTGCTAGAGCATTGCGGTTTCTGACCATATTCCCCTTAAACCCACTCCCACTTTAGTGTAGTTTACATGAGTCACATAATTCATGTTTATTCTTAGAGGTGCTTATTTACTAGCAGTAGTTAAATTTT
The DNA here is from genome assembly GCA_903066815.1 of Brachyrhaphis roseni. Lineage (NCBI taxonomy): Eukaryota > Metazoa > Chordata > Actinopteri > Cyprinodontiformes > Poeciliidae > Brachyrhaphis > Brachyrhaphis roseni. The sequence goes on along the minus strand of CAEFZY010009901.1, from coordinate 53,287 downwards.
TCCATATAGCGCTCTGACAACGTGTATACTCCCTAACACGCTTCTTCAGTTTTTAATATTTTCTACATTTTTAAGATTATTAGCAAAAAATATGTTCTAACAGTAAATATAAAAAGCTGTTCATGAAGTGGAAAACAACTACCCATACCAACCTGGCCCTATGTGAAATAAGCGATTACTCCCTAAACCTAATCACTGGTTGAATCACCCATGGTAACAATGTTTATGATAACTATTGTAATAATACTAAGTCTTTTTCATCATGGTGAAGGAATTTCAATCCTCTCTTCTCAGGGTTGATTGAAATGTCTCCATTATGGCTGAATTAAAGACAAGTCTGAAATTGTCTTTAATTCAGATACGATGGAGGCATTTTGACGATTAGCAACCTATTTCAGATTATGTCGCAGCATTTCAGTCAGATTCATTTCCAGACTTTGGCTAAGCCACTTTAAAACCTTAATTTTTTGGTTGCTTTGTTAGTTGTAAGGAGGATGTAACACAATTCACACATTCACTACATTTCTGTGTTGTTTCTACTTGCGGATAAGTTTTGTCAGACTTTCAAGACTGATAGATCAAAGTAACTAATTCTTTTTATTTCTTTGGCTCAATCTTTTAGCCTATTTTATGTTGACAGACGGGCTCTATTAAGGACATTTCTTGATTCTACAGATATGACAGTAATCGGGTCAAGTAATGACTAAGAAAATTAGTCCAAGCTCTTTCCCTTAATAAATAAATAAATTTTGGGGGGTTCAGCTTACATAAGCTATTTTTTATATTTTAACATTAGTTTGATCTGAAACATTTAAGTGTGACAAAAGCACAAGACATCTGTAAGGGAAGCAAATACTTTTTGATGCCACTGTAGTTTTTTATTTTTCTTTCTTTTTTTCCAGTACAGCTTGCTTTTGGATTTGCCAGTAGTAAACAGTACACCTGTATTTTTTTCAGGTTATTGTATGAAGTTTCTTGTTTTAATCTTAAACTGAGATGGTGTGTGTTTTTTTTTTTCTTCAGTTATATTGAACATATCAAAGGTTCAGTTTTTGGGTTTGTTGAAAAACTTCAGAAATTGGTTTTAGAAGAACAAAGTGAGGTGAAGCTTTCTGTAAACCTTTAAACTCTTTAGTGCCACAGCATTTCATAGCTTGAGCACCTTATGACCTCATACATTTGTGTACACATAAGCGCATTCATTTTGAAAGGGCAGGGTGTATCCAGACTCTTGACTTGGACATCATGTTCATGACAAAAGCATAACAAATAGTCGCCTTTCCCAAATCCATTAGAGTTCTCCCAGGCTGGTTTAATGTGTGTCAGCTGGCCTTCCTGTCTCAATTGACCTCTGTCTTCAGTCTTTGTCTAGGAGTAGCACACTCACACATGGATAAAGATATTTTTATGTTGGTCTGTTGTTAATTCACCTCTGCACATTTTATGATCAATGCAAACAATGTAGTTGTTGACATCAAGCTAGTGATGGGAGTGAGGGTGTGATGATAAAAAAAACAAAGGATCCTATTCACTGCCTGGAAGTCCTTAATTTGGTAGTGAATCTCTCAATTTCTTACAAAAATGTTGATTCATTTAAAAAATATATATTTTCCCTTTTAAAGAGGCATTTTAATTTGACCCGGAGTTTGTATTTGGTGAATCTGGGGTTCATCAGGTTGCATTTGGAGAATGAAATGTTGAGCCTACTGTAAGATGTAAGATTGTTCACTGCGACCGGTCTGCTGATGTGACCTGTCTTGTTGAATGATTAGAAAGGTTTTATTACATGGGCTTAGCATGCAATGGTTACGTTGGGTTTGGTCAATGTGTGTTATTGATGATGAAGCACTAAAATGTTCAGAATAATGGTCTCTAATCAGCAGCTGAACTTTGATTTAGATCATATGCTTTCAGAAGTACACCCAGTACTCCTTAATATTCACACCCTAAATCTCATTCACTCAAATGCTTTGAGTTTCATTTTCAACTTGTAAGATCCCTTGTTATGACCTAACTTGAGTAGAATCATCTAATTATCGTTGATTTATATGTACAGTGTGAAACTAATCTCTTTGAAGTATCACGGGATTTTTATGTGTCAATGGAAGAAATTTACATCATTCTGTGACTCATCATCATTCAGATTCATTTTGCAATTGACATAGTCAGACACTTAATAATTTTTCTAAATTTGAGTCTGTCTTCTCATTCTGGTGCTTCTTAGTATTTCTTCAGCTGTTAATATTTTAACCATTGCTTCAAGTGACATTTTTTAATGTTTTGATTTGGCTTAGAAAAAATGAAAACCTAAAATAAATGTTTTCCACAATTATAGAATATACATAAATCACAAAATCTAGGGGTAGACTGTTGACTCCACAGCTATCCAGCAGACAATCATTAACAGATGACAATAAGTCGTAAGATCATTACTCATCCTTGCTCAAGAAGATTCATGTTTAGAGTGCTGTATCCAAACATATTAAAGAAAAAATTGAGTGGAATGGAAAATATGGCAGAAAAATTCTCACAAGCAACAGAGATTGCCACAGGAAGGGCAATCTCTACAAGCACAAAAGCATAATTTTATTTGAAAATCCAGTCTGTTGGAGAAGCATCCATGTTACTGGAGGTCAAGTGTGAAATTTCCACAGGCGGTGATTTAGTGAGGCATACCGTCTGCTGGTTTTGCTCCTGTTTTATGTATTCACTGAGTTTGCTTATGCAGTAGTTTTTCAGTTTTGGGAGTTAAACAAAGTGCCGCAGCATCATTATTGTTTTCCAATGGAAATATGAAATTTGTCATTCTCTGGTACGTTTTCTTTTTCAGGCAGGCGTGGGCCTTGGTTTCTGTGGTCGGAGGTGGCAATGAATCATGTTCAGAGGCTGTGAGAGAACACGAAAACCTCAACACAGGTGGAAGAGCTCTTGCAACTCGCAATTTCACCACTGTGGAAGGAGTGGATTTCTCTGTGTCTGCCTACAGCGAGTGGAAGAATGGTGAGAGCCAATTTTTGCCAGTGCAAAAGTCACGTAAACGTATTTGATTAAAAATGTAATAATAGGCCTATTGTCAAGTGTCTCTCTTTCTGCAGATGTATCTGATTGTGGAAACTATTTCTATAGAGATTGCTCCACAATATCTCAGTGAATGCTGAATAATTCAGATGCCAAGATTTGAGTAATGGTAATTTAACCACAGTTGTTATGGAAACTCTAGTCTCTGGAATGTGATTTTTTTCCCCCTCTGAGCTTATTTTCACTTCCTTTCACTGTATCGTATGTCAGAGAAAAATTCCTAATACAGATGAGGATATTTAGATTGTCCAGATCCTCTCAGCTTTGATTTTTTTTTTTTACTGTATGTTTTAAAGTCTTGTTGAGCTATGAAAATAAAAAACTTAAAAAGTAGTAAAAATGATTTGATGAGAACCTTGATTCATGTATTTTCCAGCAGCCTCCCAGGGTTTTTGTCTGAGAAAACTGCTATGTGAACTAATACTCTTTGAACCAAAGATCCTTTGGGCTCAACTGAAAATACCTTTCGCAACATTGAACTATCTCAGCTGTCTGTGTTAAATTTTGGATGATTTTTCCAAATATATTCCAGATATATTTGAAATATGTCTCGAGCTAGAGTTTGGGTGGCACATATTCAAAAGTCAAGACAATACTCTTTCTAATCCTTTTTCAGGAGAATTTGAACGTGAATGTGTAACATTACAACACAATTTTTTACTTTTTTTTTTTTTGCAACACCAGCACAACTTTCAAGAGACTAAAACTGTGGTTTGGTTTCTTTCTTAGTGCTTTACTAACTGAACACAGAACAACTCCATTCAGCATCAAGAAACAAGTCTGACTGGTTCCAGCTTTACAAATCTAATAGCTAAATCAGTTTATGTCCTGTTTTCTATTTTCTTTTTGTCTTTCCATTATTGTGCTGTTCTGTCTCCTCAACACATCTGCCATATTGCTTTGTAGTGGACATTTTTAAATTTACAGTATGCTATTATAATCTTAATCACAGTTAAAACACACTGAATGTATCCTTTTTCAAGCCGTTAACTTTTTCTTTATAGGCAAAATGTCTTAAACTCAGTGAGATTGGATGGAAACTTCTTATTTGCTTTCAAGTCTGAATAGACTTTTACATTTAAATTGTTTAAATAGTTAGTGGGTTTTTTTACTCATTCTCATGTGAAATGAGTCCACACAATGACTAGGTTTTTTGAAAGATATTTAATTGCAGTGATATTTTTAAAACTTCTGATAACTTCCCCTCTGCTTTTTATTATGCAAGTTTTATCATCTAAAATCTGCATCAGAAATTTTTTTTTACAGGGAAATGCCAGTCTATGAACCAGGCTAAATGTAATGATGGCACCCAAAGTGAATGCTTAGCCAATGAACTAAAATTGTCTCCAAAGTATCACATTCAGAGTCCTTTCAATTGCCATTTTTTACACATTGATATGACTATTACAATTTAGCATATTTTTGCAGTTCTACAGTAATAATGACTTGTGCTTTCTGTCTCACACCCAACAGGCTACCCTACCATGGGGTTCCTGGTAGACTCTGCAGACCAGGTGGTCTTAAACCTCCAAGATGAAGTCCAGCCAACCTGGAAACCAGGCGACAACATAGTGGTTGCCAGTACAGACTACTCCATGCACCAGGCTGAGGAGTTCACCCTGTTACCCTGCCCTCAGTGTACCAGCAGGCAGGTCAGGATACAAGGTGAGACAACAGCCAGCACTGTTTTCTGCAAACATAAGTGAAACTTTCGTTACAGTTTAGCATTTTTGTTCTAAACATGTATATTTTATGATAAAGGTAGAAAAAAGCTCAGGTATAGCTTCTAAATACTGAAGATGCAATGAATGGTTTAGAGTCAAAATAGGTGCCACTGAGAAGCTCGTGCTCTTCAGTAATTCCTTTAAATGAGATTATTACATGTCACTCTGGTAATCACCAGGTACAATGGAATCTAATTTATTTTCCAGCTGTTGGGTTGATGTAAGGTTTTTAGAAGTTGGAAAGAGATTATCAGCTTACATTCTACTGGAAACTTTATCTCATGATGACTGCAGGGATTTTAGAAATCTGGACACATTTCAGTTCATGCACTCCTACATTCTCTGCTGTTCATCACAGCTAAGCCCTTTATCAGCCATGCCTCCTTATGTCATTCCTCTCTGGTCAATAAACATTCACGCCATTTCTGGAGAAGAAGGGTGTATATTATATGCTTAGTGTTATATGGTTCCTTGGAGGACAAGCTGAGCAAATGCTACACCTGCCAAGCATGAAGATCTTCAGCTGTTCTCATTAAATTATATACATGTTCTGCTTTTTAAAAAGTTGGATATTTGTTGTATTATGTTTATTTTATTACTTAGATATTTTGGTTTGAGGGTGGGTAGTAAGATTAGCAAATCAAACTTCCTGTCACTGACAGAATGAGGTGTAGAACCTTTTTATTACCCTGTCATTTTTTGGGGATTTTGACAACAGACATGACACCCACAACAGACTTGGTAGCATTAGATGCCAAATTGTGATTTGCGAATACAATTGTGACTCTTTTTTTTTTTTTTACTGCTGTTTAGGGAAGCCTCGGTACAACCATGTTGGTGAGATCATCGATGGAGTCGACATGCGGGCCGAAGTGGCTCTGCTTTCTAGAAACATTCTCATCTATGGAGAAATGGAAAACTCTTGCTATGGGGACAACCTGTGCCAGTTCTTTAACCATGACACCTTTGGTGGCCAAATCAAGGTTTGTGTTTGTAATTTTATAGAAGAATCTTGTGTTTGTATTGTCGTAAATATTTATTGTTGTAACAGAACTTTGCCTTCTCTGAAAGAGTCTGTGTTTATGCTGAGACGTTAAATTGTGTTTAGATTCTGCCACTGTAAATCTGCAAAATGAATAGAGATGTTTACATCTTCAGTTTAGATAGTACACATCGGATTCTTTGTGCAAGTTTTCATCTTATTCTGCATTTTATATTATATCTGATCTGCCAGAACTCACCTTCTGAGAACTCTGAGTATTTAAAATCTAAACACTGCAGACAGTCCAGTAGTAACCTGTATATGACATCAGTATAATTTTGGTTAAGAAACCTTTCATGAATATATTATGGCATTTCTCAGACTTTGTATTGAGCTTTTTTCTTTTTACTTGAAAATGCCTCTCAACAATGACTAAATTGTTCCTACATAACTAGGCCACAATCGGTATGCAATTAGTTCAAAAGTAAAAGTTCAGCAGACTTGTAAATGGAGCATTATGTTTAGTAGATGTCTAAATATAGATGTGTTTTAGCCAAAATTGCTAAGTACAACAAAACCAGTGGGCTGGGGTTGATTATAAGACCTCTCCATTACAACCATAGAATCGCAATAAAAATAGCCAGTCAGCTTTACAGGAACCAAGTTAAAAATGATGTTCGAACCTCTGCTCCTCATTTGCTTCAAAGACATCCTGTCAGTGCTGCAATTCTGAGTTAACTTCAAAGTCAGAGAGGTGGTGCTTCTGAATGGGAGGAGAACTGGTCTTGAAAATTCTATCTGATGCTAAACCTTGTTTGTTTTGTGAAAATGAACTCAAAACTGTCATGATATCCAGAAAGCATCTCGTCACTTCCAAGCCTTCACAGTTTGAATGTACTGTAGAATAATGTACAGCCTTTACAACAACAATATAGATGTTACCGCACAATCATTAGCACAAAAATACCAGCTCAAAACAAGAGTAAAATGGGTAAATCAAATTAAGCAAACAACAAAACTTGACAAGCTCTCAGGAAACTTGGTTGCGTAAACTGATGTGGCTTAATATGGCCATGTGTTGAGAGATTTTATCAGTCCTGCAGCACGCGTTGTTATATTTAAGGAAATCCAAACAAATGTAATACCAAATTTGTATTTAATTTCATGAATTACAAAACGTTTCTATACATTTGTAGTAGCTGCTTAAGAGATTTACATTCCCCATTGTTGTAACACCCAGAAGTTAATCTCTGTGGTACTCTTTATGGTTTGGTATGCACACATATGTATGTCTGTGTATGCTGTATGTATTTGTCTTGCCCTGGCTTGAAGCTACATTGTGTGCTTGTGTAAGTCTAATGGAACGGGCAATGCAGCTGGCCAATAAGGGATGTGTGTATTGGGACCAGTCCTTCCTTTAATAAGGAAGGAAGGCCCCAATACTTCCTTAACAAGAACCAGACTCTTTCTATACCCACGAAAGATCTCCCAGTAAGCCTAATACAAATTTCTGCTGAAGATGACTAATAATCAATGCAAAATTTCAAAATCGTGTCTTTGTTGCTGGACCTTCTCTTCAGCCTGTCTTGTGCTTTCCTTCTCCACCAACCCAGATCCTCCGTAACTTCTCATCAGTGCATCTGTCCCACGTGGAGTTAAAGAACATGGGCCAGCAAGCAGTAATGGGCAGCTACCCGCTTCACTTTCACATGTGTGGGGACGTGGACCAAAGGGGGGGCTACAAGGAGCCAACATACGTGGATGGACTTTCCATCCACCACTCTTTCTCCCGCTGCCTCACCATCCATACTACCAATGGGCTGCTGGTTAGTAAAATAATTGGTTAACACAATACATTTATGGTTGCATGAATGCATCAAAATGAGATGCAGAAATAGGATACTCAACAAATACCATATTAATTTAAAGGCTTGTTGGTAACTGAAGAGTTTAGATAGTTAAATACAGTTCCTTGCGAAAGTGTCTATACCTGTTGAAACTTTCTATATTACCCCCTTACAACCACAAGGTCAGTGAATTTTGGGGGGGTTTATGTGGAAAACAAAGGGAAGCGAAAGGAAAATGCTTCCTTTCGCTTCCTTTTTGTGAAGCGAACGGAAAATGCTAAACAACTTAATTCATTTTTGCCCTTTTTACTCTGGTATTACCTTAAAGAATTCAGTGCAACCACCCAATAAGTCACCTCACAAGTAAATAGGATTTACCGGTGTGTAATTTAGCCTTGAGCATCCCAACTATGAAGCATGTTGACAGCAGTATCATGCTGTGATGGTGCTTTTCTTCATGGAAAAATTGTGGGATCTAAATTCAGGTCAGTCCTGGACGAAAATCTTTTTAAGGTGTTGCAGACTGGAGCTCATCATCTAGCAGAACACTGGACCTTAGCATATCAGCAGAACTATTACCTTATAGTTCTGCTGAGTACAACCACATGTTTGAATGGCTCAAAGTCCAAACCTAAATGAGAATCTTTGGTAAGCCTGAGCCACTGAAGAAAGAGCACAAATATTGGTATCTAGATGTGAAAAGCTGGAAGTAACACACCCAGAAGACCTGAATAACAGTAAACTGTGGCTTCAAAAGTGTCTACTTCAATGGGTGAGTTAAAACGTAGGCCTTATATTTCAACATTTACTTGTATAATATTCTGAAAAAATCATGCAACATAAAATCCTCGTTAAATACATTGATGTTTGTGGTTGTAATAAAATGTAAAAAGGTGTAAGGGGTATAAATACCTTTGCAAGCCACTGCAAGTTTATACAAGACAGAATGGGTTTATTGTTGTTCCGAAGGCCAATTCATGTTCAAACAAACACATTTGTGCATTTTAAAAGCCTTATTGCCTGTTGGCTTGTGTTATTTGTATTTTGCTCCCTGATTAGTTATTTGGAGGAGGCACAATTGAAGCATTCTGGCTTAATAGAAAAAATTTGTTTTGAATCTTGGATCGAATTTGTTGGGTATTTTTTTCCCCCCCGTTTCCCTTCCATGGAAATCTTTAAATAGCTTTCTGTGTAGCAATTTTCTTTCCAATTTGCTTCAACTACAGTAGCAGTTTGTTCAGAAATTTGGGGAATTTATGCCCACAGGCACAGCTGAGCACTTGTCCACCTCTCTGTACTTTCTTATGGGGGTGTTAACAGCAGACAAACAGATGTTGTCCTTACCTTTTCGTTTCCATGTTTTAGTGAAAAGCAGCTTTTTAATTTGGACCTGACCATTATTTATGTCCTTCCTCTGATGAGCATTCTACTGCAGTTGTTTTGTGATCTACTAATTAATTTTGTTGTTGTCGTCTGGCCCAGGTGAAGGACACCGTAGGGTATGACACGCTGGGCCACTGTTTTTTCCTGGAGGATGGGATTGAACAGCGAAACACTTTATACCACAACCTTGGCCTCTTGACTCAGCCTGGAACTCTGCTGCCAACTGACCGCAACGAGACACTGTGCACCAGTATCAGGGACAGAGTTTACAAGGGCTACACTCCCTCACCAAGTACAGAGTGCAAGTAAGAGATTGTAATTTTGTGTGCTGCTCTTTAAAGATGTAGAGTGAAACATTGAGTTTTTGAACAAAGATTACTTTGTTGTTTCGTTGCATTTCATATCTTCCCTGATGTATCGACGTATTTGACTAAAGTGCGGAAATTTAATGAACTTTATTGCTCTGTAAATGTTAAAGATGATTTATAGAAGGGTAGGGGCTGTCATTTAGTGCAATACGATTTGAACTTTGCCATATTTTGTTGCATTATAACCAGGAACTTGGATGTATTTTGTTGAAATTTTATGACAGACCAACACAAAGCTAAAGCCTAAGAAGTTTATGTTAAAAAGATCAGAGAGTGTGAAATTCTTTTGTGTTCACACTCAAAGAACACAATGCCTTTTAGGCCAAGTTTTCAGTGGAACTACAGCTGCCCATCTTTTGGGTTTCTTCCATCTATGCCTTTTTCCTGTTTTTTTTTTTTTTTTGCAAGTGGGTTTAGCCATATTAAACTGGTTGGCTGTATGTTAAGGGTTTTAAGGCTCTGTCTCATACTGGAAGTTAAAGGTCTGCCACAGTCTCAAGGTGTTCCCATCCTGTTTTTAGCTCCATCTGTTCATTACCTCTGACCAGCTTCCAACTCTGAAGCGTCACAGCTTGATTCTTCCACCACCATATTTCACAATGGGGATGATGTGCAGTGTTTTCCTCCAAATAGCATTTTGCATGTAGACTAAAAAGTTCAGTTTTGGTTTCTTCTGACCAATGTTGGTCTCTGTCTGGTTATTGTCTCCCCTAATTGGCCAAGTTACAACTTTCAATGGTATTTATGGTTTACTGCTTTTCCTGTTGCCAATTTCTTTCCTCCTGCCACTCTTCAGCCACAACAAATAGTTTTTCTGTCAAAAGATTTTCCCTCCTGTACTGTGGATGTCTGCAGATCCTTTCAAAGTTACAAAGGGTCTTTTGACTGCCACACATTGACTATATTCACAAATTAGGTAAATCCTGAACACAATTAGTCTGACTCTTGTTAGAGTTAAGAGTTCCAAATACAGATGTATTCTGCTCTTTTCATACCAGCACTGAGATTTTATTTCTCCATTTCACATCAATTGACTTTTTTGTGTTGGTTTACATAAGCTCCTTATAAAATATAGCGAAGTTTGTGATAGCGTGAGGCATAAATACTTTTACGATGCATTTTTATTATAAGTAGTTGTTTTAGTCAAGTCATGCTTGTTATTAAAACAAGAAACTATCATTTTAGGAGGGTGTAGTCCATTTTGAGAGAAAGTAGAAAGAGGTATATTTAATTCTAGTTGGGAAAGAAAGATACTCATAAGATGGTTTTATGAAAGGAACAATAACCTCCTCTCTTTGTGGGGAGTTTTATGTCATAACGGGAACCTGAAAAGTCCTTCTGTGTGGAAATAGAAAGGCCTGCCTCCAAGAATCTGTCCCTGGGTGTTGTGAGTCTTGGCAGAGTCGGTCTGTTCATGGTTGATATTGGATTATTGAGAGAATTGGAGAAGACTGCAGGGTTCTTTGTAACTCATAAGCTTATGTTCAGAGATTAGAGTCTGTGTGTCTTTTTAACATCACCATGTGTGTATGGGTGTGCTGCTGTGTGTGTGCGTGCATTGTTTGCTTTTCAGGGCAGTCTCAACATTCTGGATCGCCAACCCCAACAACAACCTCATCAGCAATGCAGCTGCTGGCTCTCAGGTAGCAACAAGAGATTTAACTTGAGAAGGAAGCTTTAAACGAATCTCTCAGAAATAATTAAAAAGCTCCAGGAAAAGGAGAACATGAGACACCAAAATGTGAACCCCTTTAAAGATCTAATAAATTATGTTCATTACAAGCCAATCCATTGGCTTTGTTGTTCCTGATCTTTAATATGGCGTAAAATGAAAGATTTTGTTGCTCATAACTGGGTGATCCATCAATAAAATAGGACTTAAGCAGTTATAGAGGAAAGGAATAACTTTGTAAGACATCTCATATGTGAAAGTATAAAAAGGGGATTATAAATTTTATTTTAGCATTTGGTTGACAGTTTATTTGAAGTGCAAACTTTAACCCTTAAACACAGTTTTCCTTGCTGGGGCTAACAAGAAACTAGGGTATTACGTCCCGTGCTGCTCCAAGTATCTCATAGAGTCTGTATATTTTTGCAGTTGTGTATATAACAGTTCCTCTGTTTCAGTATAAGCGTGTCTATTATCACCTATTTCTCTGTTCTTCCTTTCTGTCCCAGGATGCTGGAATATGGCTTGTCTTCCACAGCTCTTCCACCGGAGACTCTCATGGGCTGGTACCAGAGACCAAGGCAGAGCTTACTCCTCTTGGAATTTTTTACAACAACCGTGTGCACTCCAACTTTAAGGTATTCTTGCTATTTCTTATTCTACTAACTCTTTATTGCACCACAAGTCTCCAGATCCATTCATTTCTGCTTCTGTGTTTCATAGAGAAAAGGAAAAAAATCCATCTTTATATTGAATAAACACAATTCCTTGCATGACTACTTGATTCTTGCCAAAATGTATGCATGGAAACACACATGGACACAGACAGACATGTAAGGGGTGCTACAATGGCGCTCTGTTGTGTGATGACAGAAGTCGGGCAGGTGAACTGTGAGCTCTTTATCCAGTCTGACCGCAGCAGCCTCCAATAGAGGAAGGAGCCCTGCGGTTAAAGACCAAACCTCACTTATTCCAGCTCACAGCACAAGTTTCCATATGCACAAAACACCCAGTGATATATTACATTTGCCATATATTACATATTTATCTTTTAAATCACATTTTAAATATGTAAACCTTTCTAAATGCCTTTCATGGAGATAATAAATTATTTTAATTTTAAAATTTTCCCTCATTTTTAATTCCTGTCAGATTCTGTTTGTGTAGCTCTTTTTTTCTTTTCTCCCCCCCCCATTTTTCACTTCTTTTACTAATGCACTATATTCATTCTGTTTAAGATAATTCTTCATATTTAACCTTAGTTTCTGGGGAAAAAATCATACTATGATTTTCTTAGGCCGGATTGTTCATTGATAAAGGAGTGAAGACTACCAACGCCAGTGCTGCTGATCCCCGGGAATACCTTTGTTTAGACAACAACGCAAGGTGTGTACTTGTTGGCGAGATAATTTTTTATGGCAAACTGTGTATTCTTTGCATTTGTTATCTAGAATTCATTAATTAAAATGTTTCTTTCTTAAATGTGCACAGATTAGAATTATGTGTGAGATTTTAGATCTCTGGTTTTGGTAAAGCTTTTACCTGCCAATACCAATTGTATGCAATTCCAATTCCAAAGGATAAATTATCAGCAATAGATTTTGCTTAAATTAAGAGCATAGATGATTCTTTGTGTAAGTGAGATGTTGATGTTAAATCTAAAAAATATATTTTGCTGTCTTATATTAATGCTTGGCCCTGTTACTGTGGCCAGCATTACAAAGATAATGGTCTGTCTGTGTATATTCCATGTGGAAAAGGTAGATCCGTCCCTTAACCTTGCGATTTCTGAAAGTCGGACATCTCCACATTTAGTGTAATGCAATGGGGAGTTCAGTGTTGTACCCTGTTCAGCCTTCCTGTTATTGCTGAAAGTCTAACTCCCATTTGTGCCCTGAATAAATCTCAAATATGTTGCAACATGTCGAAAAGGGATTGCCCTTTTATAAAGATTTTGCATCCCTGTTCCGATAATCTCATTTTTAAAACCCTCACTGATGCTAAGATGGCATCAGTAACAACCTCAGAAAGTGAAGACTATTGATTGTGATGCGGTTTGGGTTTATGTTCACTGATGAGAAAATTGTGGTTTCTGACCAGCCCCTCACCAGTTGGAGTAGCTAATTCTGATTCTGATCACCAAGACAGTTTTCAGTACATCTCCACTTTTCTTTTTTTTTATTTAATGCTAATAGTACCAACATGGCAACATTGATTTTTATTATTATTATTTTTGAGTCTTGATGAATTAGTCACATTTTAAAAATATTCTGTGTATAAGCAACTTATAGCCCCAAATTGTTGAATGGTCAGTGGTTTGTTATCACATACATCGTGATGTATAATTACACTGTGTAAATATGAAGGAATTTGTGGTTTACTAATATGTTTGTTTTGTGCCACAGCTAATTAATGCTTATGAAAAAAGTTATTGATAGTTGCCTGTTGGAGATGTACTTGGAGACGACCGCTGACTGAGAAAGATGGTGTACGACTTTATACTGCGCTGATGCATTTTAGTGGGATGCCTGTCAAGTTTGTGTTGACAGAGAAAACAAGGCTTTACAGACTGAGTTTCCACTCTGCTACCTATCCAAATACAGCCCCCAGCTTGATGAGAGAAAAATCTTATGTGTCCACTGAGACTGCTGGCTGCTCCACACAAACGCATACACAGCAGAAGTATGCAGAGGAGAGTTTTAAATGTTGAGATCAGTTTTCAACATACAAAAGAGGGGAGACAGGTTTTTTTTTTTTATTGTTAAATAATGAACATCTGTCTGGATTTGAAAAGGTAATTGGTGGAAAAAAGACGTACAATAATAGTAGTTATTTATTTTTCGTTTCTCTTTGTCAGATTCCGACCCCACCAGAATGCTGACCCCAGTCAACCTCGTGTGGCAGCAGTCATCGATACTCTCATTTCCTTCAAGAACAATGACTTAGGAGCATGGATACGAGGTGGAGACATTATCATCCAGAACTCTGGGTGAGACAATCTGATTGTTTTAGTCAGACAAGCATGCACATCAGATAAACTAAGGGCCAGAGGTTTCCTATGAAGAGCAAAAGAATAGCGTTACATGTAGGATTATATTTGTTTATTTAGATTATTTAATTTAGTTATAATTTTTAAGTCTATAAATGTTCTTAACATCAGATTTTGTGCACATTTCTGTTAGAGAGGCACAGGTCCATCTTTTAATGGCTTCCTTTAAAATCTGACCTGCCGATGACAACAGCATGTGGAAGCTCGTTTTTGTAAACTTAATTTCAGTTCAACGATTGAAATATTAGAAAAAATAAACACGCACCATAAAATGTAGACATGTGCTGCTGGTTCCTATTTTAATCCAATGGAAAATGAAAAAAAAATCAACAAATTTTTTATTAGACTATGCATCAAAGCATTTGACCCCAATTTTTATCTGATTTTCTCTAAACTGAAAACAAACTGCATCAAAGAACATGCAGCTTGTTGAGCCTTTCAAAGAGAAAAAGTGAGTTTCAATTTGATGCATTCTGCGAAGAGGAATAAAACTCAGATTTTTCAGTGTTTGAACTGCTGAGAAGCTTTTTGAGGGATAACTGGCTAATTTTTAAATTTCAATGTTATCACTGCCCGATAACATTGAAATGAAAAATGAGAGTTCCCCTTCATATTGCTGTTTTCACTTATTTTACATTTTCAGATCATCAAACTGCCTCAGGATATTAAAATAACTATAATTTTTCTACATTGTCTTACAGCTTTGCAGACAATGGAGTGGGTCTGTCTTTTGCCAGGTGTGTTCTGTGCACCATCGCTTGTTTTCTTAGCTGTAAACATCATTTCACTCATTTTCTCTTGCTGTTAAATCAACTTTTCAGACACCACATTTTTCTTGTTTAAGTTTTCTTGTGCTTAAAACATGAATTATCAAGCATTTTTAAATACATCACATAATTAATGCATAATTTCTGCAGTGATGGCAGCTACCCTAAAGACGAAGGTTCCAGCCAGGAGGTGACACAGTCTCTGTTTGTTGGTGAGAGCCGGAACAGAGGAACCAATGGAGGGCAGAATAAATACTGGGGGATAGGAGGGATTGACGGAGAGACGCGGACACTGCCAAGAAACAAGTAAGGTCAAGAAAATGGTGATTAAATGAATTACGATCAAACTCATTCATAGCCAGTGTGCAGGCAGGAGCTGGTGAGATTGACTCATGAGGGTGCCACAGCCACTTTCCCCTGTAGATGAACCTGTGAAAGGAAGTTCTGTTTGACTCATTTCCCTCATGGTATTTTCGGCAGTTTATAAAAAAAATGTGGTGGTCACATTTAGGTCTTAGGAACAGTAATACAGAGTCTTTAAGACATTATGTTGCTGGTGAGCAAATTATATTCTGATATGTTTTTCAAATCAGTGCAGTTTATGTTAAATGGTTTGTTTATAAGCACAGATTGTTTTGCATTACAGAAATCTCTATGGACTTAATCTGCTGTTGCACATTTATTTGAAAACCCATGAACCTTATTTGTCTTTTGAGAACGTAATGTCATTGTTTTCTGTTTCTATGATTCACCGTCTTTATTTATTACAAAGAAGGAACATCATAAACAAGGTCTATGGAATTAAATCACTTTTTTTATTTTCAAAAACTTTATTTTGTGATCAGCGGGAACAACTGAAGCAGTTTTTTAAGCATCCAGAATACACTGGAAATCTTTTTCTGGTGTACTCAACTAAAAAAAGATGAATTATTAATTATTGTCAGTGTATGCCATTTATTCTGGATTTCAGTTTAACTACAATTGGTCTTAATTTTGAAACTTGCTGAAACCCTGTAAGACTATTTCTATTCTTTTCATTGGTCTGTGGTCATTTCCATCTCACTGTCAACTTCAGGACGTTCCCAATCCGAGGTTTCCAGATCTATGATGGTCCAGTGCGTCTCACACAGAGCACGTTTCGAGCATTCGTCCCCACACCGGAGCGCTACACCAGTGCGGTGGGCTTCAACTTGAAGAACACGTGGCAACTGACCCCACGAAACAACCTGTCCCAGCTCAGCTTCCACCCCAATGTGAGCAGATATCTTTTGAATTAGTTTTGTCTGAGGTAATCTGACGACTTGGTTTATCTTGTGACTGTGCTGGACCTCCTTTTGAGTTCCTTCTTGTATTATTTTTTTTGTTTGTTTGTTTGTTTGTTTGTACATTTTGTTTTACCCAAAATGAAAATAACACAAAAATAAGGAAGAGATTAAGATAAATAGGT
Organism: Brachyrhaphis roseni; assembly: GCA_903066815.1. Taxonomy (NCBI): domain Eukaryota; kingdom Metazoa; phylum Chordata; class Actinopteri; order Cyprinodontiformes; family Poeciliidae; genus Brachyrhaphis; species Brachyrhaphis roseni. Next base: position 36,973 of record CAEFZY010009901.1, on the reverse strand, counting down.
TTATTCCACTTCATAATAGGTCAGAATGAGATTTGTCCTAGTTATTCTTGCCCATCCCTTCATTCCCCTGACGCATCATAATTTGAAAAGATCAGTCTTATTGTAGAAATGGATTGGGATCTACGTCGTCCATCTGTCCTCTAATTTGTCTGTGGGAAAAAAAAAAGAAAGGGGGAAAAAAAAAACATTTGTAAAAGACTGATGCCCTCTTCTGGTTGCATTGTATAGTGCAGTAGGAAATCTTTGAGTATCCTTGTCTGATTTCACTTTATCTCTTAGAAAACTTTACCAATATACAAATTAGATGTTATTTCATACTCAAAGACATTAGCATTCAGTTCTGGTTTTGCTGAAGTTTGTGAGATATTTTCAGTGTGATTAGAAATTTTATCAAGTATAGCCATTAAACAGATTTATATTTAGTTTAAAAATGTTGCAAAATAAAATCAGGAATAACAATCTGGGAAGTTCTTTATAAAGATGGAAAGCTGGATTGAAGTGAAAGTGTGTGCAGTAATTTAGTTATTTCATGGCATTCACATCACTCCTCACTAATTATACCCTCAGGTGGCTCTTCGGGCGTTCTTTGGCCGTCCTGGACAGTGGTTTGAGGAAAACGACCTTGATGGGGACAAAAACTCAATCTTTCACGATGTGGACGGGTCAGTCACGGGTTATAGAGATGCCTATGTTGGTCGAGCAGATAATTACCTAATCCAGCATCCTAACTGTGTGAAAATATCCCGTTGGAATGGAGTGATCTGCAGCGGTCGCTACTCTCAGGTACTGCAGAGCAGAGTCTGGGTAGTTCTGTCCTTCCCTTTGTTTCTTCCTGGTTATAACCTTTTCTTCCTTCAGGTGTATATTCAAACATCGGGAGCCTCTAGCTTGAGTTTGTCCATCAACAGAGATGAATACCCTGAAGCACCTCTGGTACTGAGGGGGATTAACAGCCAGGGGGCGTCGTCTCAGCAGTATCAGCCGATCCTGATGATGGGCAAGAGCTACACTCTGCACTGGAATGGACCTGCACCCAGAGAGGTTGTCCTCTCCCTCATCAATTTTGATAAGTGAGTAGATACAACTAGCTGATTTTAGTAGTCATTACATATCTATAATGTCACATGCAAATACAGTGGATGGCAAAAGTGTTCATATCCTTGAACCTTTTCACATTTTGGCACATTGCAACCTAAAATGTCAATGTAGTTTTGGGAAAAAAAACCCCAAAAAGCACATAATTGGGAATTGGAGGGGAAACAATGCTTGGTTTTTAAAACTTTTGTAAAATAAAAATGACCAAAACTCTGCCCTGCATTTGTGGTAGCCTTACACCTGAACTACATTAATAAGACAATTGAAGCGGGGCTGGGCGCTTAGGAAAGAATTAACGGCACAATAATGGCGCTAAATACATGGCAACACTAGAGGAAAACCTGCTGGAGGCTGCAAAGGGTCTGAGTGTGGCGTGGCGCTTCACCTTCCGGGACAACATGCAGAAACATACAGCTGAGGAAATGTTTAGGTCCCAGCATATTCATGTTATCCTGTGCTGCATCTCGATCACTGTCACATGACCAAATGAACAACACATGACACATCTCCTCCACCCCACTTCTGGAAACAAATGACAAGATGCAAATAAATATTGGTTTTTAATATTGGCCAATACTGATGTTAGTGATGACATATTATGCATTTCTACATTGTACAACATTAAAATGAATTTATCTAGTTTTAAAGTGTGCTTTAACTCTGTCTTGTTCAGAGAAGACCGGATTCTGGTTGGACTCTGTTACTCATCAGACACCACGTTTCAGATCATGAGCGACATCAACGACAGACAAAAAAATACATTTGTAGACATGACTGATTACGGCCCTGTGTCTTCGCTGGCCCAGCTGGAGGCGAAGCCAACAGAAAGGAAGTACTTCTTTGACCAACCTGTTGGGTGAGAAACTCCAAATATGACATTAATAATATTGCAATATTATAAACTGATGACGAGGCCAGGAGATTTGCTGATGTTTGGTTAATACTGACAGATGTTCACCTATAAAGGTCAACTTTCTGACAGTCCGCCACATCAGTTTTCATTGTACCTGTCTCTGAGGCTCCACGTTTCTAAAAGCTTATTGAACTGCTTCTTCCTGCTGCGCTTGTGCAATCATTCCCAGCTTACTGTGGCTCTACCTCCAAGCCCGACATGGACGGGACGGCCACAGCTACTGTTCAACAAAAGGCTGTGAAAGAGTAAAAGTCACAGCCACTACATCGTCCAAACAGACCTGCAACTGTACATCTAAAGCCTACCCCAAGTACTCAAAGGCACCATCGGCAGTGGTGCCTCTGCCTGCTCTAAGCACGAAGCCTTGCAAAGACTGTGGTGCTAAGGAGGTTTGTTTCATTGTATTTCAACATTAAGACATTAACATTAAGCTCAAGCCAAAACTGTTGATCATGTGTTGCGTTGTTTGTTTCAGATTGTGTTTTCTAGTGAACCATGGATGCCTTACCTTCACACACAAGTGAAGTCTTTAAGCGGCAAAGAAGAAAAAAATGGAGATAATGCCTCCTTTATCACTGTGAGCGTCCAGCACTACTAAAGCACTTTAAACCCCTTCTATTTATATATTACAAATTTAGAGTTTTGCCTGTTGTAAATGTTTTCTTTTGCCCTTCAGGTGAATGAGGTCATCATACCTTTTACTCAGTCTGGATTTTTCCTGGTCTCAGTGGATGCCTGTTCTGGAAAGGTTATCAAGAAAGCCTCATTCATGAAGGTGGACAACAAGATGAAACAGTATCTAAAAACAGGAATTCCAAAGCGGTGAGTTTATGTAAAAAAACAAAAAAGAGAGAGAGAGAGAAAAAAGAGCTCCTCATTTTTATAAAAACTGCAAAATGTTGCTTAATGCACATACCTGTTTGTCTCCAGGTCAATAGCACTGATGGCAACACGAGGTCAGCCTGAAGGTCTGGTTGATCTGGCTCCACATCTGGTTTCTTTTGGCTTTGCCAAAACTGCAGAACTGCATAGTAAAGGTAAAAACACAAGCAGTGCTTTCTAGAGATTTGTGAAGTCTAGTTTTACTAAACTTAAAGCCACAGAGTTGGTGTCTTAAATTATCTTTAAGACACCAACTCTGTGGCATCTTGTATTAGCAATGTTAGCATACCCTAAAGCCAACCAGGGTAAGGTGACCAGATTTGTGAACTAAATCTGGGAACATTTTCAGCTCAGAGATGAAGTAAAATTAGATTGAGCAAATGGAAATGAAGAAACCGAGACAGTTACAATTCATATATTTAAACAATAAAAATTAAGTGAGACAGCAAAATTTCTCTCCACACTGTTGTTTTCCAAGAGTAAGAAAATGAAAATGGTTGTAGAGCACTAAAACCGGAGAGAGGGCAAAGGTGAATACTATGTAAGTGAGTATGTATTTAATATCAGTATCAGTGAGTGTTGATTTTAAACACACACTGATACTGACAATATGTTCTTTTTAGCTGTCTTTCCACAGTGTCTACGTCAAAGAATGTTATTTTTAGCATGACATTAAAGTTGAGATTTTGAGCTTACGACCTTCTGTTGAGGGAATATAGTCTGATTCTGGTCACCAGCTAATCTTTTATTGTTGTCTCTCACAACAGAAAGTTTGGCAATGTGGGGATTCCTGGGCGCTTCTTTGCCTCCTTCATGGATTTCACTACAAACTGGGCAAGAGGACAGCGTGTTGGGGCTTCAGGAGCGCTACTTGCCCTTGGGTTTGGAGACTTATGGGTGTGTGCCGCCTGCAACTCAAAAACGCAAAGACCTGGAGCTTCTCAAAAAAGCCACAGGGCAGCAATAACCAATGTGAACTGTACAACTTATCAAGCCCAAAAAAAAAAATTTCTTGCACACAAATACACAAACACGCAGCCAGTTGCTGAATGTGAACTGCTGAACTCTTAATTTATTAACAGTGGCAAGTATGTTTACCTATATTGAGTGGGAATTAGAAGTGATAATATGAACGGGGTAAATATTTTTTTAGTGATGTATACTTGGATGTGTTGTGTGTTTGTGTTGGCCTCCCTTAGGGCCTTTTTAAAAGTCAATGCACTTTTGATTTATAAATCTATCAGTCAAAGCTTTAATTAAGTAACTCTCTTGGTTATCTTGTACCACAGTAAACATAGAAATGAGTCAATTGTTGCCAATAATTATATTGAAAGCTAATGAAAATGATATTGGCAGACAGTAAATTAAAACAGAATACAAACAGCATAATGGATTAGGTACACAGGCCTAAAGAAAAATCTAAAAATAAATTGGGTTGTACCGGAAATTTGTCTTTAATTAAAACTGAAAATGAAATATCTGAGAGTTACAATGTTAGGCCAGGTTAGAACCTGTTGTGTAGGAAATCCGAGTCAGTGGGTTAGTGATCCTAGCATATCGAAAACAATAGAAAATAACTATTCTATTCACATTTGTAATTAGTTCAGAGCAACTCAATAATGTGCAGTGAGAATGAATCAGGCTGTGTTTCTACCTGAATCTTAACTGGAAAACCTCTTCTGATCGTTGTGCAGCTGAAAGACTTTAGATTTTGAGCACCTTTGTTTGGATTCCTACGTGGATTTACTGGAGCATCTTAAATTTTTTATTTATCTTTTCTCAATTATGATCTCTGAAGGACTTTGCCTTATTTGCAGCACAAAAAGAGATTACTTTCCTTCATTGTTTTCTGAACATAACTGAATGTGTTACCTGTTGTCTGCCTCATTCATTACCTTTTCTTGTGCATTATTACCAGAATGGTGACATTTAATTAAAATGTGCACCATACTGTGCAGTTGTAGTGAGCAGAAAATACATACAAATCTTGTACCTGCTGAGAGTTATATACAGTTGTACTTTAGGACGATGTATTCTTTATCGTGTGTATGGATGTGAGCAGGGCTCCCCCACTGAGCTTCAAGAAGTATTTGTTCATGACTGATTGTGAGACAGTTGTAGTACAATAATAACTTTGTTGCCTTTTAACCACTGTACTGTTAAAGAGCAGAAAAATGGGAGATATTTCTATTACTCAGCTTTTGTTCAGCTGATACTTTAAGGTGCACAAACTAGATATTTTCATTATTTCTAAGTAAAGAAACTGTAAATATGATTCTGTACTTGTACTGTAGAATTTATAGTCAGTGTTGTATTGGCTATCCTTTTGCTTTTTGTCTCTTGATGAGTTATTGTAAGTTTAAAAACATATTTTGACATAAAAAAAAATTGCTTTTGTTATAAAATTGTCAGTTGAATAAACATCTGCAATTTTTAGTAACGTGTGTTTTGGTTACCAGTATCTGCTAAAAGAGTTGCTGGTTACTTTCTTCTGCCATTCCACACTGCAATAGTTTTGGTATTTTTACAATCGAAAGAAGTCATGACTGCGTTTTGATGCCTTCCAAAACTGAGTTGCACCTGTTGAGCTCAATGCTTCATAACTCAAATATCAGAGCAACAATTAAAATAAAATCAACTGAATTTATATCCAAACTAAGAGAAGGAATTAAGCCTATGACTGTAGAGTTTTAATCACTTGAGGCTTAAACTGGACAACCTTCATGTGGGAGATTCTACTCCAGACTTTACACTGGAAGCTCCTCCTACAAGACAAACCTCCATTAATGGGAGTTCAATCACCATGGAAAAATTACAAGCAATCTAATCCAAATCTATTATTGTAACTGTGGTGTAATTAAATTGTTTGGATTGCCTTCTGCTATTCATTTAAAATGGCGTGTCAAAGAAACATCCCAAGGCAGCGGATTTCAAATGGAACATCCGATAGTCAGCTTGTCTTTATAAAGTGTTAGAGGACATTCAGCTTTGGAAAAACACCTGATGGTGAAAACAAATAACACATAATACCTGGTAGTCCTTCATATTAACATGAAATAACTAACAAGCCATCAGCATCATTGCACTCACAGAAGAGAACAACGCAAGCAGAGCTAACACAATTTTGTAAGCTAGTCAGATTTTACAAAATAAAAGAATTGTGTAATCATTTGTTGTCTGTATTGTGTGCAAGATACAAGAAATATCTTAAGGGAAGGGTTAGCCTATGATGGTGCACCTCAATTTTGTACATCTGTAGACTGAAATGTTAGAAATTGTTCAATGTCAGTCAGAAGAGTAGTAGAAGAGGAAAGTAGTGCGCACAACTCCAACGCAAAAAAAAGGGGGCAAAAATGAATGGGTGCCTTGTTCTGAAGAACTGCAGAAAATGTAAGTCACCAGCACTCCAAAAAAATTCAAGGTTTTAATGTGGGCAAAAAAAGAACATGTTTCAGCTACATGCTATTGTCAGCTACACAGAAATATCTTGGTAGGTTTGCAGCTGTGTCGTAATTGGATATCTTTATACAACCTAACTCTACTTTAGATTTCTTCACAGCATCATCACTGAATTCAGGGGCCATTCAGTTATTTAGTTTGACAACCCCAAACAGAGATTTGAACCATGATCAATCGTGTTTGCACAAAAGATGGCATCTTCAGAAAATAAGAAATCAAAATATGAGCTTTGTCTAATCTTACTGTCTTCTATGTACATTATTCATCAAAATACTTGACTTCAAAAAGAAATATACTTTACATGGTTGCTAAATGATTTATTTACAGGGAAGAAAATTGGGGTTTTATATATTTTTTCGCTTAATTTCACAATGACATCAGAATCCATTTAGTTTCTCAGTCTATTTTCTATAACTACTTTAGCATCTCCAGGAGGTTTTTCTTTTTCAGAGTGGGAGGACGACAGAGTGCCTGCTCAAAACCAATTCATGCATAGAATCCCCAGTCCTCATAAAATCTTTTGCTTCCCCTTTTTTCTAGCCTTATTGCTTTTTTGTTTTTCATTTGCTTGGACAATTGCTTTTACCCCCTGATGCTCAATGACATCAGAGGATGTCATTGATGTGATTGAGCATCAATGACATCTTATTTAGGTCTTCAAATGCCAGGCACGTCTTAAAACTTTAGCAAAGTGTTACTATTGCTGTCCTTTGATGCTCTTGTCTTTATGCCAGATAGAGGGACGGAATATACTTGTTACAGCTCAGTTTTAATTATGCAATACTAAGAGTTTTGAACCATGCAAAATACAGTTAGAGGAATGCCAAGGCGAAAAATATGACGCTGGGGACCTGTGTGGGTGGAAGCCTTTAGCGTTACACAGTATTAGTTATCATGCAAAGACTATATCTATGGCAACACACTCTTCTTTACAAAATAGTAGTTTTTTTTGTGTGTATTTTATCTTTTATTATCGTCACATAATTAATCAATGCTTGGGGTTTCTGCTTCTGTTTATGAAACAAGAAACATCAACGATATCTCAAAGTGTTGCTTTTTTTTTTAGCAGACTGACAGGTTAAATGTATACATACAATTTCTAAAGCATATAGAGTTAGAATGGAATATGCTTTAGAAATTGTTATAAGAAAATAATTCATATATCTGTTTTTATCCAGTAAGTTGGAAGAAACCTTAGTACACTGGGGAAACCCTCGCATGCACAAGAGGAGAATGCCAAGTCCTCAGGGAAAAACCATTGCTGAGTTTCCAACTAAAAACCCTGTAAGTGTTGTGCAGCAGGGCCTTGCTAGAAATATAACACATTACAACCAGGAATGTACATGGATTTCATTTGGATTCTACGTGTTTTAATACTGCACCTTGAACACACCATTCCCACTGTGAAACATGGTGGTGCCAACAGGATGCCAGCTCATGGGAATGATGGGAAGATGGATGAAGCCAAATACAGAGAAATCCTAAGATTGACCTATTTTGCCAAGAAGAATATTCTCATCTCGCACAAGAATCTCAGTACAAAGACTTTGATAAATCATTGACGGTAGCTTTAGCACAAATTTGGCAGCGCCTATTAGCGTGTGCTAACAAGGTTAGCATAGCTTAAATAGTAGACACTGTAGTTGTCTTTCAGCCTTTTTAGTGGATGCAGTTGATGCCCTGCTGATGCTCAGTGATGGTGGTCCTGAATAATTAAGCAGGTCTGACAGCCGTGTAGGGGTTCGTCTCCATGACTACTGCTCTCCCTGTGTCCTTACAGCCCGGAGAGGTAATGTAAATCTTCAGTGTGCTCAATGTCAGTTTAACTCTGCCACGCACAGACATATGTGTCAGAGTTAGTTGGAGCCTTTGACTTACATGTCCCTCCTTGGTCTCGTCTCTGCTCAGTGTCCTCACTCTCGCAAAGTGTTCTGGACAGCTCAGGTGTCAGATGAGATGTGAACAACAACGAAATCACCTACAAGGTGTCTGAGATGATCAGATGGAGACAGCAATGCTTGGGGAAGCCTCTTCTGCCATGCGACTGCGGAGGGCTAAGGGAGTGGTGTAGGTCACCTTTTAATGATGTCCATAACTTCAACTGACCGTATGGCGGCAATGTCTGTGATTCTGATTCTGAGATTGGTACTTCTTCCACTGCCCACAACAACTTGTAGTTACCACAAACACACACATTCACCACATCACTTAGACTTAGGCAATTACCCTTTAACATCAAATGGATCATCAGTCCCCTGGCCCATTAGACAGTGAATTAACCTTATCTACCTGTAGATGAAGAGGTATGGCTATGACACATAACAGCCTTGGCACAGTCACCACTATTACAGAAAATGTGCTCTGCACTTTCCACACAGCACGACGCGGGCTAATCACACCCTGAGAGATTCAATAAAAAGAGGATTATGACACAGTTACATTTTACCAGAAATACTTGCTCTGTGTTTTAATCATGCACTAATTTAATATCCCGCAACATGTTGGGCGTTCGGTTTTGGGTCCGTTTGATTTTCAGAAGCTAAACCTCAGCGTGGAATGTCTAAAGCCGAACTTCATCTCAGTGGGTCTTAAATGATTTGTGCTACATTCGTGTGTGCAGCAAAAGATTAAAAGGTGCTTTAATTAACTTTAGCTTTGTCACAAAGAACGTTTTGTAAGCTTTTAATAATGCTCAAATGTGAGGCTCTCAACATTGTTACTGTTTTGGGTTACTTTGGAGGATCCTTCCAAAAGCTTTCTACTCTACTGTCCATTGGCGAAATCTGTTGTCACGGGGGCAATGCAATGTTCATCTGAGCATAAAGCCATCAGTGTGTGAGGATCATCACAGTGATGACTATGAAAATGATGATTATCATGGTTGCAATCATGTAAGCTTCAGTCTCCAACGAGGCTAATCCCTCCAGCGAAACAGAATGGCCTGTTAAAAGAAATCAAGCCGAGGCACACAGTGTGATTACAAAGTCAAGATAATCAGTGCTCTCCAGAAAGAGCACCTAACTTCAGAGCTAAATAAATCAGGACAATGCTTTCCTCAGTCTGCAAGGCAGATTAATGAATTAAAACTAAAATAACCTGAACCTAGGAAAGAAGTATCCATCTTTCCAAATATTCAGACCAGAAGCCGTTTATAAAGAATTTAAAGAATATGTAGAGTTAACCTACCAATATTGTGTTATCAATTCAAAATTTGAGTTGAAATGGCAAATCATGCGGATCAAGCAGAGACAGTGACAGTTTTCAGTGATAAGTATTTTAAAAAGTAATTTTGACTGCCATCAAATTATTCACATTAAATGGGTGTAAGCATAAAACAAGCAGTGACCATGATGGGGTCTTGTTCAGTACCCATTTCCCATCTTCAAAATATTCTTTTTTTGGCTCTGAAACTTTATAAACATTATTTGGAAACTATTACTTTAAATGGCCAAAAAAGATTCTCTCGTTGCCAAAAGTGATACTGTTGGAATGATTCCTCAGTCTTTTGAGAAAACATTCTTTCTACTAAAGAGACGTAAGAAGAACTTTTCAAAGGTGTGTTTACAGTTACATTTGGCTTTAAAGCTAATAGCATTACAGAAAGGGAATGTCAAACATACAATGAAACGTGGCAAGAATACTTTATTTTATTTAAATGAAATCAATCAAAAGTCACTTTTTGCATCAGATTTTTTTGTTCTAATATTAAAGTTTGTTTGATGATCCAAAACATTTAGATGTGACAATAAAGCTAAAATACATGAGGTCTTTAGGGGAGCAAATATGAGAGTGCGCCAGGCTGCATGATGTCATGGCGTAGAATCAACAGAACCAGATTTCACCTGATGTGACTGCCTACGATAGGATTCACGCAATGAAACGTGAGGCAAAGGTTAAGAGAATAAAAGATGCAGGTGAACAGAGATGATTAAAAAAATGAAAGAAAAGTTACAAGGAAAACTGAGAATATAAAAAGAAAATTTTTAAGAAAGAGACGTATATTTATTCAGAGTGGACACCAATGAGCTAAATGAGATGTAAAGTCATGCTTATGTTTCCAGGCAGCAAAGAAGCATCTCAGGACCCTAAAGTAATCTGATGCTTAACAGGGCCCCTCTCAATGTTGTCTCACAAGACAATTCCTCCCCTCTGTTGCTTTGGCGTCAAAGTGATCTCTTAATTAATTCATAACGCTGCACAGATCTAAATTTGCTCTCGTTAGCCACCCGCTGTTTACTTTTCTTTATTTGCTATCATTAACCCCTCTTCCCTTCAAACTGTGCGCCGTGAGTGTGCAAGCACGGGGGGAATTGGGGTGGGCGTCGTGACATCCTCACCTAGCAACCTGGCACAGTGAGATGCTCAAAGGCTCTGGATCACTGTGGTGGCACACACACACCCCCACACCCACCCACACACACCTCCACCCACCCACGCACGCACGCACACACATGAGTACACTGAGTTTCCCACACTTCAGCCCCTCAGAGTAAATGTGACTCAGGTGCTTCTGCTGGTGACGCTCCATCAACCAGACAGCTCATCTGGGCTGGATAGAAACTGGATCTGCATCAACAGGTCTATCCTGAGAAGATTACTGATAAATCAAGAGGAAAGATTAAAGGAGAAGTGACTCATTATTGGAGAAAAAGGGACACGATTGCTTAAGCTTATTTTTATTTTTTTATCTCTTAGTAAACAGAGGAAGATTTTTTTATTTTTTATTTTTTGCATACAGGAGATAATCCAAAACTTGGACTTTTTTCTTTAATCATATTTTTTCTAATAATTTTTTAGGCCCAGTCATAGATGTAACTTCACATAATTTATTTAAACAACTGAAAACAGTCAATTAGCCAAAGCTGTACGCTAATCTAGTTATGAAAGAGTAACTAAATGGACAATCTCTATCCACATCCAAGTTTTCTTCATGGACCTACAGATGCCTTGTAATAAAGACTGACAGTGTCTCTCTCTCTCTCACACGCACGCACACTCACGCATGCACACATCCATGGACTGCGTCATGCCCTATCCTCCAACACACCTCCAGTAGCAGAGGGATGCCTTGCCCACCTGTGGCTTCTGACTCCTGGAGCCAACCATCTCATTACAGCTGCCATTCCTCTCCCTTTTCATTCATCTGGCTCTTCTGCTCAATCCGGTTGCATTCAGAAAAAGGAAGTAACTTTGATCAGAAGATACTTTAGAGGTTTAGGACTCAAGTGACGTAGAAAGAGGAGGACAGCATCCCCCAAAAAGGACCTGGTGGCACTTTCAGAGTGGTAAGACATCAGCCATTTTGAATTTAAACTGCTTGGAGACAGAACATAGATTAGATAAGTATAAGGATGGAAGTAATGACAATTTTAAGACAGCACAGTGGTAAACAAATGGCAAAATGAGAGCAATACTGACACATGAAAGCAGTAGTATGTTATTAATGCTGAAAACTGTTTGACTTCTACTATGCTAAATAAATCATTATTCATCTCCCTTCTACTTTTTTTTGCAATGCCAGTCCATCTGTTGGTTGTTGGACACTGAAGTAACCATATGCTCTTTATGTATAAATCATCCACCACAGCTCGTTCCATTTCAGTCCTCTTTGGTAAAACATGAATTTAGCACACCCCTCCCCAAAAGAACCCTCTAAGGTATTGTCTGTCCTCTAAAAAAATTAACCCCATAGTTTTTTTTCACTTTCATAAATATAGTTATTGCTGTCTTCAGCCCCTTATATATTTATTGCAAACCCCCAAACAAGTCTATTATAACTTGATTAGTTCTTGCTTGAGTTGGGATGGTCATTGCAGTAAGAGTAATTTTGAGCATTTATTTAGTGATTAGATCATTAGTTTCCTCGCTGATATGTCCTCTTACGCAGACAAACCTTCCCTCATTAGAGTACCTTTTAGATGGGACGTCAGAGAGAAAAAAAACATAAAAAAACACACACATGCACGTACAAATGCTCGACAGTCACAAATCAAATACACCAAGCATATTGACAGTGCCACGGGTTTTGCTGACTGTCATTTAAGCTGTTATCAAACAGCCAGGGAGATGTGTGGGAGTTTCAGCTGTAATTTGACAGTTTTGGTGGCACTTTCTAACAGGAGAGCTGTGTCTGCTGTTGGCTCATCTGCTGCTGCTACAGCCTGACAGCTTGTTGAGTTTCCCAGCAGGAAGCAGAAAAAAAGAAAACAAAATGGCTAAAACATTGCAGATTGTGTGCATTTACTGCTCCGTTTGTAGATTCTTGTCCGTATTACAGGATCGTCCTGCTTAATTTTCTCCTACAATAAATTGTGACTCGGCCCCGCTCGTCTTGTCTTCACCAAATATCTGTAAACCTGAACCTGACAACATGAAGCAAACATACTTTTAACAAACTGACCAAATCTGGCGAAGACTACCACACATATTGTCTGTGAATGCTGCATGTGAATAATTGATGGTATCAGCCTGCTTAAAAATGCATCGCCAACCTTTCTGTCGCACAGAGAGAGGAAACAGTAATTAGCGTTCACATATGAGAGGAGACCCTGGCTAATGATCATTTGGGTAAACACAGCCAGCTGCTAAAGGCTTTTGAAATAAATGTGCTGTTTGTTTATGACTCAATTTGGATTACAAATATGTGAAAACAATGTACTGATAACTTTAGTACCTAATTTTCATCGCATGCTACATCTGGTTTGGTAATAAGGAGAAAAAGTACAAGGCCTGTGAGTTTGATATACGAATTTCCCATCTGGATTTGTAGTTTTGTAAATATATTTTTTTCTGGTAAAGGTGGCCTTTATTTAACAATAGCTGGGGATAAAGGTGACAAAGTGAAAGAAAACAAGAAAATGAGTGAAGTTGCAGCCAAGAGGCCTGGACTCTGACCTCAATCTGCTCCAAAAAATCTCAACCTTTAATTCAAAAGTCCTCATATCAACCAGCAGCTATATATTTGCTTATTTAACTCTAATGTCCTTTAAGCAACTCAAAGGAGAGTTAGATAAGAGAAAACGTGACAATAAATAGGGTGAAATATTACACAGTCCATTTAAGTCTTAAAAGAAACCCTGCATAAAATGTGTGAGATTAAATACTGCCTTGCCAAAAAATACTGACACATAAATTTAACTATTTGTGAGCTTCCTATTGGATAGTTCATGGAAGTTACTTAACCCCAGCTGATGCAAAGAGCAGCTTCTCATTACTTTAACAACCATATGGACAATCTATGATGATTGAAAACATGGTCTGTTTAAGAAGAGTCAAATCATTAGCATACATGAAGCAGAGAAAACATCTAATTAGATTGCAGAAGCTACTATCATTAAGTTGATAACTATGTAAGGCATTATTAAAATCTGGAAGAATAATAGGAAATAGAGCAGTGGTCTCAAACTGCATTCCTCAAGGCTGAGTATCCGGCAACTGATAGATGTCTCTCTGCTTCAGCACACCTGGGTCCATTAGCATCATTAGCATAGCTCTGTAGCGCTTCACTGCATGCTAGAGAGGCAGTTTTACCAATTAGTTAACGTGTGAAGGACAAAGGGGCTCATCAAACAGTTGCAAGACTCTAGACCTTGATCAATGCTGTTTGAGACCACTGCTTTAGAGGAAGAAGTGTGATCAGAAGAAGACCCTGAATGACAGTGATCAGTGATTACTTAAGTGTTTGGTGACAAATGACTGCCGAACTCAAGGATGTGTTTAATAGTGAAAGTAAGAGCTGTGTAGCCATAAGAGACCACTAATCGAAAAAGCTAACCGGAGAAAAAAAATCTACATTTTGCAAGGGAGCATAAACACTGGACTCTGGAGCAATAAATGAAGACATGTGATCTTATGAGTCCAGATTTCCTCTGTTCCAGAGGGTTGGGTGCATTAGAGTAAGAAGGGAGATAATTGAAGCACTGAACCCTTAATGACTAGTGTCTACTGTAGCAGCCAGTGGGGACAGTGCTATGATCTGGTGTTGCTGCAATTGGTCATTCTCATATGATGATGTCAGCTGACTACCTGAAGATACTGAATTACCAGGTTATTCCATCAATAGATTGTTTCTTGACTAATCATGTGGGGATATCCTCAGGTGACAATGCAAACTTTGTTAGTTGAAGTTGTGAATGAGTGGTTCAGGGAGTTTGACATTATTTTCACACGTGGATTTCCCACCAGAGTTCAGACCTTAACACCACTGAGAATATTTGCAATATTCTGAGGAAAGAATGGAACAGTGGTCAAACTTCTTCCATCAATACAAGATCTTGGAGAAAAATTAATCCCATATGGAAATGAATCGTGTGACATAGCAGAAGCTATGTGTGCTTAATCAAAGCAAATGTGTGCTTTAATCAAAGTTACAACTGACTTTTATATATCTATAAAAATGTCTTACATATTTGTTAAAACTGTCACTGTGTCTACTATGAGACAGATAATCTTGAAAAAAGTCAACTACCTCGTCTTCACCCAGAGCATTAAAAAACATTGAAGATATTCATAATGAGATAGATAGCATCTCAATACAATGATGTATAAAACATATATTTTTAAAAATTATAAAAAAAATAGTACATAGCCTACTAAGATTAAAGACTTCACATTAAAGGCACTCCAACTAAATATTAGATTGTGAGCTTTTTTTGGTGGTGACCTTATTATTATTATTATTATTATTATTATTATTATTATTATTATTATTATTATTATTATTATTATTATTATTATTATTTTCTGGCCAGGCAGTATGCTACACCAACCTAATCTTACTTTTGTCTTAACTGCATCACAAACAATGACTCAAAAGTTAAATGCCCTCATTTATGCTACGTATAATTTTTCCACATTCAATCACATTCCAACCACAAATATCAAATCTACTTTGTAGCGATTTGAGAAAAAAAATCCCATTTTGTGTTTACCGCATGCGGGACACAACAATCATCTGGAGGAATCTGCTTTGGTCGGTTGAGATCAAAACTCTTTGGCCTCATCTTGCAAAACACTATGTGCCATGGACAACTAAACTGAACACAGCATTCCCACTGTGAAACATGGCGGTGGCAGCATCAACCTGCGCTTTTAGCGAGAATATTCAGACTTCTAGCAGCAGTACGCAGGTAATGAGCACAACAGCAGGTTGGAAAAAGACATTTATCTTCAGCGAGGAGCTCTCTTGCTCTTTGATTTGAACATGTGATGGCAACAATTATTCATAATTTTAAAGAAAATAAATGAGTTATTTTTTGCTCCTGTCTTGAACTTCTTTGAGCCTTGAATCTCACACATTGTTAGTGTTCTTGTTATGTTTCCCATTAATTGGAATTAGAAGTTTGGCATGTCTTAAAGCACTATAAATTAGGATGTTAGAGCAACAGCACTGAGAAATTCTTAACAATAGAGCAGATTATTTTAGGAAATCCTGACTTTAACTCTGAACATCTCATTTGTTGAGTTATTGCAACAAGTAGACTGAAGCAGTAGATGAAAAAAAAAATAAAAATCAAACCTATAAATAATTTTTTTAAACTGAATTTAATTTTATTTAGATTGAGGGATTCTGGAATGTATTGCATGTCTTGTTCATATTAGAAGGGCAATAAAGATTTACATTTAGTGTTTGTGTTTCCCTCTAGTGTAAAATGACAAGAAAATCCCACACTAGAAGAGCCCTGACCCCGCTGTGCACAGAGATTAAGGTAGGTCACAGCATACCATCTGTCAAAGGAAGACATTTGCGGCATTTTGGAAATTTGTTATGATAAAAATATAAAAATAATCTGATCGGAAGCCAAAACCTATGATTCAAGTTGAACTACTTTGTCTGCATCTTGGTTTTTAAAAGTTCTTTCCTTGAGTCTTGTCTAGTTTGTTTTTCCCATCTGCGTCTTCTTTAGGCCTTTAATTTTCCCTGATATCTTCCATCTGTTTGTTGTTAAGGCATTTAGTTTTTCTTTGTTTCTCCACCTGTCAGTCAGCTTCTCATTGTCATTTGGTTAATACACCTGCTGTTACTTTTTAGCTCCCTGTATCCATGTTTAATCCCCTGCTAGCTCCTTTCCTTTATGTAAGATATTTTGTTCCCCGTTGCCACTTTTGTATCTTTTTATGCTTGGCTCCCTGTTCAGCAAACCAAAGTCATTTTTTCATGTTGTATTTTAAACTGTTTCCTGCTGTACCATAGGACATTTTCTATAAACCATTGCTGCCTCCGGTGTATTACTGACGGCTTCTTTAGGAGGTTTAAAAAGCATGGACCCAGTAGATGTCAATCGTTTTGAATATTTTAGTCGAACAGCCACCACTTGCCTCCAGCCATTAACCGGTTGACAGCTTGATCCAGCCATGGAGCTATCTTTCTGTAGGATCCCTCTGCCTCCTGTAATGCTTGACTTGAGGAAAGTCAGGCTTGCAGCAGTAATCCTGCTCAGTGTCTTCCAGCTCCCTGGCCTCATTTCTCACGGACCTGCTTCTATGCGCAGCCAGCTAGTTACCCATAACAAAATTATCCAGTTAGCTCTCAATCTGATCCTGCCGTGGAGCCATATGAAACACTCTTGCCACAGATGTCCAACCTCAGAGCTGGCACGCGTTGTGGACATTTTGCAGTCCGGCACTCTGGCACTGATTGTTGATAGGTCTGAATCCACAGCCGGCCTGAGGCACAAGCAAAGTAAGTCACGTCTTTGAGGATCCAGGCCAACATAAAGCTTCCATGAGGCCTTAGTTTCCCATACTGTGCAAATCTCAGCCATTTTAATATTATGTTGACAACTAAACATAATGATATAGTGATTTTTTTTGTTTTTATCCTGTTTAAATCTACATAAGAAACTAGCTGACACAGATTGAATTACTGATTCATTGGATCACTACAGAAGAGAGAAAATGATGGTGTTTAACATTTTCATTATTGTCATGTTGATGGTAATACTTGGATGTAGCGTCAGTCTGCTCCTGCTGTGTGTTGAACTCTTGTTTTTCTGACAGTTCAGCATCAGAATAGTTTTAGGGAATATCTACAAAGAATAATGCATAATTGATGTCCTGCTGCCGCTGGACTAGATTTAAGTCAAGGTAATTTAAATAGGTTAAAATAAAAATAACTTGAAGATAATAATAGGTCAGCTTACTAAGATGTGTCTGATTTCATATTCTAGAAGAGAGATGACCCTTCCCAATTGTCATGGTAGGGTCGAACATATTTCACTACCATATTTCTGTAGGTTTCTTCTAACCAAACAACAAAATTACAATTTTTTGACATTTTAATGAACTTTTTTTTTTTTTTTTTTAATTAAAATTTTGAAATTTTAATTTCAAAATTAGGATTTTGAAATTAAAATGTCAAAATCCTAACAAACCCGAATGGACTCAATATGCAGTCAGTCAGTGTCACCAGGCTCTCTGACCACCACCAATGAAAAATAGGGAAAATAAGCAACTGAATTATGTGAATACTATTAACACTGTCAATGAAGAACATCCAAACAGACATTCCTTATGTGTGATGTTATTGTAATGGATAAGCACAATAATTCTGTTTTTGCCCAATATTAAGTGGGGAAATAATTGAAGATTTCAACAACACTGCTACCATTGTTTCATACAATTATGAAGGGAAAAAGTATCAAAATAAAAAGTCACCCTGATAAATTTGACCTTGGATCACTTATATCAAGTTCTCAGACCGTAATTGGTCAGTGTAGTGCTTTGGCTTGTTCACTGTCATCATCAGGAAAGGTTGATTGCTGCTTTTGGCCCTGTGTAAAATGATTTCTTTCCCCCACCTGCACGAGGAAAATTTTACTGGTAGAGTGAATGCTGGGTGTGCTGACAAATTTATTTGTGCAAACATTGCAAAACATCTGGTAAAAAAGAAGGCTTCTACATATATTTTTTTTTAGAAAAAAAAAAAAAAAGATTTATGTATGAGGAATTGAAATACCCAGATAAAGAAAAGAGCCTGAGGCGTGTGTGCATGAAAAATGCACTTGAAGCAGGGGAATAATTTCTTCACCATTTGCAGTGTTTTTAAAGATGGCTGGAATAACAATAACACTACCAAATTCCCTCTGGTGTGGCATTGTTTTTAATCTTCTTTGATATTTTAGATGTGCAGATGTCTTTGTGTACAGATCCTCTTTGGTTTGAAAACTTCATCATAAAAAAAACAGTTCTTGGATATTGTTTGGGTAACAATCCAAATGGTAGATTTTATATGTTGTTGTTTCTTCAGGCATTGGACATTAACTTGGCATCCTTTCAAAGCTAGGTCCATTTATACTGTTTTTCCAACTGAATACATTTATGGAGTCGTCAAGTTATTGTTGCTTTAACATTTTCATTTTCCCTGGTCTATTAAAATCTACCACACATTACATTTAACATTAACTTTGCAGATATTGTAGCAGATTGAAAATAGCACAACAATTGATTGCAAGTAATTGCGTATGGAGAGGAGTGTTTTTATAGCACATGTGAGAAAAGTAATATGGGTGCATAAAATGCTTTGTACATTGAAGAGCTGTAATGCAGAGCATGCAATGCAATGTTAGTGTTCAGGTTAGTAACTATGGCAACCACATCACACTATATAGGTAGGACTTTGATTAAATAAGCAGATGAGCTGGGTTTTGCTTCATCAAATTCAGATCATGCACAGTCTAAACTTTAAATACAGTAAGACTTTCTAAGAGGTCTTTAGGTGGACATTTTTATTCTCTGGTTACTACAGCAAGAAGAAACGCCCACCTATTGTAGGAATTACAGATGCAAGTCACTTTGGATAGGTCTCTACATATGAGTATGCCGCATCTTGCCACGAGTATTTTTGCCCATTCCTCAAGACAAAACTGCTCCAGCTCCTTCAGATTAGATGGTTTCTACTGGTGAACAGCAATCTTGTATCTTCCTGTATTTAGCATCCATCTTCCCTTTGACTCAGACCAGTTCCACAATCCCTGCTGCTGGAAAACCATCCCCACAGCACGGTGCTGAAACCACCAAGTTTCATTGTCAATATAGTGTTCTTGGAGTGATAAGATGTGGTGAGTGGCAGAGTGGCTTCCATGAAGGGTAAAAAGTTAAAATTTGGTCTCACCTGACCAAAGTATCTTCCTCCATACATTTGACGTTTTCCACATGCCTTTTGGCAAACTCAAAATGAGCTTTATGTTTTTGCCTCTCTGATTAATGCCGTCTTTGGCCAATTAGGAGTTTTGGTGGAGAGCCCTCTCTTGGCAGGTTTCTTGTGGTACCGTCTTTTTTCCATTTGATATTAGATGAACAGGATAATCGGAGATTTTGATATTTTTTATAACCCAACCCTGATTTCTACTTCTGAACTATTTTGTCCCTGACTTGTTAGAAGATCTCCTTGGTCTTCATGGTGGTGTTTTGTTAGTGGTGGTGGTGCAGGCTCCAGGGCTAAACTTCAACAACACATTTAAAAACAGATTCTAATGTAACAAAACACAAAAAAAATGCCGTGGGGAAGAAGAAGAATGAATACTTTCACAAGGCACTGTAAATATTTAAGCTGAGTTTGTTAGATTTCTACATGCCTGTGTCTTCAGGGATGGAGTATATGAAATGTCTACTTGTGTCAAATATCAAACACTTAACATCTAATGGCAAGCCCGAGCCACAACTTTGGATGATGGAATTGCATTTTACTGACAGAATTTTGTTTCTATTTTAAGAAGCAAAAGTGAAACAAAGTAGATGTGTGCTTCTTTTCTTGCAAGAAGGCAAAGAAAAACTGCTAAATTTGTTCATGAATATAAAATGACATGCTATAAAGAGAATTGTATGAGGTAGCTGTAGAAAATATAACATCATTCTCAAATGCAGATAAATAACATAAGGAAAAGTTGCTGAAGCAGGGAAATGCCTAAAACATGCAGGTTGGCATGCATTGAGGACCAGGATTGAAAAACAATGTTATGGAAGGTTGATACGACAATAACATAATCAATAATATATTTATAATGCATTTTGGTGCTAAGCCACTCAGTGATTTTATGAACTAAAAACAAGTATTTTAAAGTTTATTCTCGGAGCTACAGAGAGCCAGTTTAAGGACTTTAGAAGTGGGATGATGTGCTCCATTTTTCTAGTTTTCATGAAAATACAAGCAGCTGGACCAACTCCAGCTGCTGATTAGCACTCAGAGGAAAATTACAAGTTTGGGGACTGCACAAAACTGATGAAGCAAACCAGTAAAGCTACTGTTATTTGTTGCAAAAGAAAATGTTAATTCATTTGAAAAGATTAGTGCTGTAAGTGGTCGCCAGAAGCTTTTTGCCATTGCTCATTTAGTAGTAAACGTCCATAACCTTTGGAGCTGCTAACGTGTTTCTTTAATTTTATTGTTTTGTGTTTGGGTTTATTTTTCCAATCTACATTTGTTCAAATGTGCATCTTCTCGCTATGGCAAACTTTTTGTATGCAGAAGAAAATCAAAGCATCTTTTTTCTATCTCATGAGCCAGTTATTAGCAGCTATCATATCTATTTAATATGATGTAATATTATTGCTCCTATTAGATCTACCACAAGCTTTATGCTTCCTAGTTAAAATATTTACTGGCCTCGGGACTCTGTAACCTCTTCATTTTACCATAAAATCAATTGCTAAAATTAAACTCCAAATTCAATTAGCGGTGTTGCTTATTTAGGGACAAAGAGTTAAAGGCCAAGAAAGGCACATAATTAAACAATTACAAATTAAACTATTTTTTGATAGTCAGAAAATATTTAATTGATTGTGCTAATTCTCTTTTGGTTTTTACATTTTAATTAAAGCTGAATTATTAAAGCAAAGAGCTGTTGAGCTGAATGTCAGCCTGACTTCTGGCGGTGCAACATTCTGCAGAACACGAAAACTCCACATTTAAGGTAGCATTGCTAGGTGTTGATCATTTCTAAGGATGTACAGTGACTTATCACAGTTTAAAATCTTGTCTTTGACAGTTTATGTATCGCTGTGAGACATAACAATTGAAATACTAGACATTTAATGTTTACTGTTTATGTAAACTGATAAAGAAGTAATTTTTACATAAACGGTCCCATATTTGTTATCACATTTATTGAAACACCACGAACTTTAGTGTTTTTGTTGAGATGCCATGTGATAGACCAATTATGCTTAATGTATAATTGCAAAATGGTTGGGAAAGGATACATAAAATGAAACATGTGATGCGCATTTGTATTTATTCTTTATTCTTATTTCCCTACATAAAATACAGCGCAGCCAGTTCCTTTCAGAACTATGCTGATTAGTCCACCTGTGTGTCCTTTAATTTGACTATAAATGGAGCTGTTCTGTAAAAGCCTGAGTCATTTGTTCAGAACAATAGTGAACAAATAGCATTGTGAAGCCAAGGGGACAGTCCGGATGCGTCAGGGATTGAGTTTTGGACAACCTTAAAGCAAAAGGTTAAATGCAGGTTAATGTTTAAACTGCACAATTGTTATAGCGAGATCAGTAAGAGGACTTTCCAGTGCCGAATTTGATCAAAGTCTGAAGCCACACAATGGTAAAGAGGTCAGAAAAATACACTGTAGACAGATGGAATGAAAAGCAAGAATAGCTGCCACGAAGAACAGAGATTCAAGTTGACTTGTGTTCTGCTGGATGAGCAATGTTGGACAGATTCTGTTGTGGATTCTGAAGGGTTTTTATCAAGTCTGACTTTCTTTTCTCATGACCCAAGTCCAGAGGTGACAGAAGGAGGTGAATATAAACAGTATTTACTTAACAAGATAAAAAACTAGAATTTAGGGAAAATCCAAAAAAGGAATTCATGAAAGCACCATGAGGAAACACTGGAGTGTCTTGCATTGATTGTTTGATTGTAAGACAGGCGAGTTGATGAGCATGTGAATGAACAATGGAAACAAAACTGGAAAGCTGTCTACAAAGTTTAATAGTGGGTTGATTGAAATTGTCGACCATTATTTCAGAAGCGAACTTGTGTGGTCCAACTATTATGTTGGACGTGAAGGTCTGATTTCCAGGCTGCACTTTCATTGTGGCGTGCCCAACTTTTACATGCATCCCTGCTCTATAACACCTGAAATAAATGAATGGCTAATTACCAGGCCTTTGCAAAGCTGAATGTAATTGCTAAAGAGGGAAATTAGCCATTTGATTCAGGTGCGTTGGAGAAGGGATGCATCTAAAAGTTGCAGGATTGTAGTTCTCGAGGAATGGAATTGGGCATTCCTCTAATAATTTATCTCAAAGTTATTCTGTTAGATCGAGAGGCCAGGATGTGTGTTCAGAGTAGTCCTTTTAAACCTTGCTTTGTGCACTGGAGTGCAGTCATGTGGGAACAGGAAGCAGACCATTACTAAATTATTTTAATGCAAAGCTGGGGACTTTAAGTTGTGTAAAATATCTTGCCATGTTGAAGCATTAAAAGTCCAGCTCCTGAACAACTGACCCACGTCATATTCTCCTCTGCACCCAACTTCTCACTTGACACAATGTATTCAGGCCTGTGCAGTTGTCCTGGCAACTGCCTGGAGAACTAAGCTTGCCAGACAAAGAAGCATTATCCGTCACTCCAAAGAACATGTCTTCAGTGCTTTGCACTTTACCTGGTTGATGTAAGGTTTGGATGCAGCTGCTCAGCCATAAAAATCCATTCCACAAAGCTTTCTGTAAGCAGTTCTTGAGCTAATCTGTAGGCCATCTGGAGGTTAGGAAGTCTCTACCTAATGACTGCAGAAATTTGGCAACCTCCAGGCTTTGGTGAGTGAGGGAACTGTTTTGGTAAAAAGTGTATATGTTATATAAGTTTGAGTTATAATTATTGTGTGGGCAGATTGTTTAAAACAAAGCTAGGCTAATGATGATAACCCAAGCTTTGAACATCCCACAGAGCATTGTTTAATCAAAGCTGAAAAATAACCAAGGGTGGGTGGAGGTTCATTTTAAGCCACTTTTTGTCTAAATTATTTTCCATCAGATCTTTCTTCTTCTATTTAGCCATGATTCTCAAGTATCTCTGACATTTTCTTGGTATTATCTCTGAACCTTTCAAGATCAAATGTGTAATGGTGACTGAAATGATGATTACTTGACTTCTAGTTGTTCGAAACAATAGACAATAACACCTGGAGCCTATCTTTGCTTGATTAGAGTGGCTGCTTGTGCGCTTCAGCTCCCGCTGGCTGTTTCTACGTGTCTCTCCTTCATCTGCTCTCCAACTGTCACTTGTTCCCTCGTCCCACTCTCCCAGCTCTCATTCTTCTGGGGATCTCTGTCTTGCTTTTTCACTGTCTCTCACATTCCCAGTCAAGCCATACTCACAAACACAAATACACACACTGCCGTGTACTCCCAGGTGGTGAGTGGTTGCTTTGAGCAACGGCAACAATGTCCCCAGTGTTCAGGCACTGTCACCTCTCCTTACACCGTATCCCATTCCATTATCTTACTTGTTGCCGCTACGTCCAGCTTTCATCGGTTCTCTTTCATCCAGTCCTGGTGTTTCTTCTGTTTCCATCTTGTCTTTAGTTGCATTTTAGTGTCTTATGGTGTTATCCTAGCGGATTCATATGTAGACTTTACTGAAATTCTCACCCTTTCTCTGACAACTCCACAATCCCTCAGCATGACATAGCTTTTGACACATCTGAAGACTCTGAGTGAGAGGTAGAAGAGGAGAGGAAGAAGGAGAAGAGATCACAACTGTCATTTTATATTTGCGATCAGTCCCTGATCTGGTTGTGGGAGAGAAATTGAGGGTTTGGTGGGTTAGCTGATGAACTGTAACGCATGAAAAAGAGGAATCCTTGGTGGGAGAAGGAGGGGGGGAAGAGTGACATGGTGAATGAAAGCTCAGAGAGCAGGAGAGAGAGGAGATGGAGATTCAGAGGCAGTGGGTATTCAGAGCACAGTGTTCACACACAGACAGTGACTTGCTGATAGAGGTGTTTCTGTGTCTCGGTCATCTTAGACCATCTCTACATCAAATTCAACAGGAGCTCGGCACTCCAAAGACTCTTGCACCTCTCTTTGTTCTCTTTTTTTTTTATGCTCTCTGCACCTGCAGTCGGCTTTTTTTTTTTTCTTTAACCTGTGCTTCGATTCCTCACCTTTCCTTTCTTGAAGCCCCTTTTCACCCGGATTTAAATATCGCACCCCTGCTCCTGTCTCTCTCCCTCCCTCTGTGCTTTGCCATGTTTCCCTATTTTTCTCTCTCTCCTTCTCTGCGAGGAAAGAAATCAACATCAACGGCTGAGCCACAGTAACAGCACATGCAACAGGGAGCAGGGAGGACCTTCTGCTTTTCTACCTTGCGCTCTGACTCTTGTTCCCCTCAGAGGACTATTACAACGAGGAAAACAAGAAGATTGCAGGAATGGATTTGAGCTGGTGAAGATCTGTGGAAAAAACGGGATAGAGAAGGAACTAAGACTGGACTTTCATGTTGATTTTTTTAAGTGAAAACAGAGACTAAACATAGGGGTGACACACAGAGTGCTGACAAGTACTTGAGACTTCAGTAGAGATGCCACCTGTGGCACCAGTGTGATTCAAGAACAGCCTCCTCATATAACCGTGGCTGCTCTTCTTTCCACATACCTCGGTTGAATTTTAACAACAATGGCATCCAAGAAGAAGTGGTCCGAGCGGAGAGAGTTGAGGAGGGAGCGGGCATTCTCCACCCGGGATGATTTATCTGTTGCGTCAGGAGCATCCGGGCCGGGGCGTCCCACCGCCAGGGGGCGTTTCTCAGAGTCCTGGAAGAGGCTGAGCTCCAGAGGGGGCTCCACCAAGAGGGGGGCGCTCAACTCTCAGCAGCCACCGGTAAGATAGTTAAGATACAGAGACCCCCTTGACTTTTTCCCAAAGATCAATCAATGACCTGGGTGCTGGGAGGGATATGGGACAGGAAACACTTCATCTCACATAGGAGGGTGTAAAGGCTTTGGGAAGGATTAGGAGGTATGTCGAGTTGAGGAGTTTAGAAGAATCATTTATGTCACTATGTCAGTTTGTTTTTAGGGACTCTAATGTCCTCATTTGTTTGAATTCATCCAACCTAATTAGCCATTTGACCTCTTTTTGACTTCTAAACAGGCTTTCTGGGTTAACTTCTTGATTTTTTTTTTTTTTTTTTACCCCCACTTTTACTCCATCTTTAATCATCTGCTGCCTTGGAAATTAATCAAAATAACAAGAGTCAGGTTTAAGTTTGGTGCTACTTTCCAAGAGGGGTTTGAATCTTTGTAGGAATGATTGGAAACTGGGGAGAGTTTTTATTCCTCTGGTCCTGGAGCATCAAACCTGTTATCTGTCTAAGACTGACAGATAACTTGTGCTTGCTGTCATAACTAAAATGACCCCTGGATCTTTAATTGTATGGTAGAGAGGGCAGTATGCTACTGAGCAATCATTCGATTCAAGACATTACTTGATTGATTTCTTAACAGATGTTTAGCTGCAGTTGCTGATTTTATGATTTGATTGTTCAGAATCTAATCATATTAGTTTTCCTTGAAGTATTTGTGGTTATGTAAAAGTAATAAAATGACTGTCCCAGTGAAGTCATTCAGGTTTCTTAAATATGGAAGTTGTTATAAAATTGTTAAATTGTAAATCATAGTGAAATTCAGTGACCTACTTGTTCATTGATATTCCTAGCAGTTTGACAATCCCTTCACGTTACAGAAGGAATATTGCTTTGGTAAAACACTATTTGAATTATTTGAACTTTGTATACAGTTATAAAGTATACACTTACAATAGCTCACAACTTGAGGAAACTGTTGTGAAATATGTTCTCATGCAGATTCAGTTCTTGACGACATTTCCATATTTTTAGTTCCTGATTGGGTTCCTTTTTCTTTTGTCTCTGCACCATGAGGAAAACAATTCTTTATGTTAGCAGGAGGAATAACCAAACTTCTCTGCAATGTGAAATGTGATAGCTCCAGGATTCCATCAGCTCTATTTTTGAAATGTGGAACTTCACTGATGTTTATGGATCAAGGTCAGCATAACTGAAGCTGGTTAATATTTGGCAGCAACATCTGAGCTGGGAGATGAGTGGGTTGAGAGAGATGTGCTTGGATGGAGAGTTGAGATCCATTTCTGCTTTTTGGTTTGTGCTCCAGTAACTGGTCCTATTTTGGATTGCTCACATGTACTGATATTTTAGTGGTAATGACTATAGGGCGTTACTACAGTTTTTTGTTTCAGATGTGCATAAACAGATTTTTAAAAATGAAAGTCAGATACCTTATAAAATAGTGTATGTTTTGTCTGTGTCTCCTGTATTAATGTACTGTATCTGTGTGATGGAGGATAGGCCGAGAGAGGTCTGCTGGGGTTTGTGTTGCTTGGATATGAAGCCAAGATACTGAAATACCAAGCTAGTCTCTAATCATTACTTTGAAATCATTACAATGTCTGTGTGCTTGAGTGTGCTCGCTCACATGTGTGGTTCTGTGCAATCTTGTGTGTGACTGAATCAATAAGGTAGAAGGTGGTGCAGAGAAATTGGAAAATCTGGAAAATTGCAGGCATTTTAAAAAAATCCAATACTGAGAGATCACACTGTATGGGAATTAGAGTCAAAGGCAGGTATGGAGAGTGGGATTAAAAAGCTCCAGGGAGAAAAACTCCTTCTGGGCTTCTACAAAATCTGACATTTAGGTGCAAATGTATGTTTCTTTTTTTCACCTTTAAATATTTGTACCAAAGAAACGGCAGCATACCATAAATTTTTTGACAATGATTGCAAAGGTTAAGATTTTCGGTTTTGATATAATTGTGAACTAAAAGGTGTATATAAATCATGTAGCTTTATCTAAAATCAAGGATTTGATTTGGGTTTATTTTTATTTTTGCCTGTCTTAGTTTTTTCCATGTTAGGAATAGTAGTGACTTATCACATATGAGCAGCTTCTGCAAAATCTTAAATCAAAAATGATTACAGAACTGACATTTTAAACTACCTTTATCATTTCATGTTGCCACATAAAATGCAGAGCAGCTAGTCTAGCACTCTCAGTGTATTCAGAATTATGAAATTTTCTTTAGAATGACAGTATTTCTAATTACAGCAAGTTCCTTGACAGACAGAGGTTGGAAGCTCAAAAGGCTAAGACAGCAACTTTGCAGGACTCTGTTCAGCCTTCCTGTTATCTGCTAAAAGTCTTAGCCTCTCTCAGAGCCTAAAGGGTTCCACATGCATCATCCGAAATGCAGAGATCGGCTCTCACTGACGTAGATCTGATATGAAAATTGCATCATTTTGTTTGCAGACATGCATTCTCCTCCCCTTCTTGACACCGGGCCTGGTTCGTACTACTTCAGCAGAGCTCTGTGCTGTGGTCAGATGTTTGTCGCAGTGTTGTATACAGAAAACATTATTGATCTTTCACTTAAACTAGTTGGGTTTTGTATTTTCAAGAGACATGCATACTTTTAAGGAATCACGCATCAACTATTCAGCTTTGAATCGATTATATAGCAACCTTTAGTGAGTTGCATACATGTCTCAATATATTAAAGAAAAAAAAAACTTTATTCTTTTAAACAACGTCTTACATCTTTGTTCCTCCTTTCATTTTAATTTTAGACACATTACCTGAAGTGATAATACTTGACTTTGAATCTTTTTCTCTCGGTGGCATTGAAGACTGTTAGTGACATGGTAGTGGTTATGTTATGTTTATTATTTATAAGAAATATAATTTTACTTGTCAGGACCAATTGAGGTGACATTGTCTGATTCCAGTTGCCCTAGTAGTGGGCTGCATGTTGCTCTCACCCTGTTTGCTGTTTTACTTTTACCAGGTTTTATACGATTTTTGTTGTAATCTAAATCTTTTTTTATACTGACTGCAAGTAGGTGTTATTATCTCGCTGGAACTTCACTTTTTTGTTTATGAAAATCTGTAGAGATTAAACGTGTGATAGCTTGTCTTTGTTTGCCTCCCTCCATGTGAAAGCCCTGCAGTTCGCCGAGCCATCTGTGCTTTACAGAGACCTTAAAAGAAACCCACCGTTGTTAGAATAAACAAACAAGTAAAATGTTGTTTTGGTTTAAATGTCTGTGCTTTGCCTACTGTGTTCAGCAAGGATTCTTGAGATGGTAATGTTAAAGACTTTCACAGCTTCACAGTTCAGTTTTATAGTAATGAGCCTCATCAGTGGGACCTTTTAGGCCAGAAGACAGACAGATTTTCCTCCCTTGTGTTCTCTCCCAGCATGAAAACAGGACAGCAAAGGCTCCCAAAGCTTGTTTGGTTCTTCTTGCTCATTGGTTGTTATCTGCTTTGATTAGACTCACTGCTGCTAATTATGTGTTTCTTTTAATTTCCTTGACGTTGGTAAAGTAAAATAATGAATTAAAAATTACTCCAGTATACATGTAGCCTTTAAATCGAGGCCCAACTGTGATACAAAAACTTACTGTAATTTTGTTTTGTTTCTGATTCCAGTTCTCAACACTCCATCCATCCATCCATCCATCCATCCATTCATTCATTCATTTTCTGTACACCCTTGTTCCTAGTGGGTTGGGAGGGGTGCTGGTGCCTGTCTCCAACTAACGTTGTGGGCAAGAGGAGGGGTTCACCCTGGACAGGTCACCAGTCTGTCACAAGGCAACACAGAGACAGACAGGACAAACAACCATGCACACACACACTCATCCACAATTACTACATTAAATATGATTAAAATCAAACACAACATAAGCCAAATTGAATTGAATTATTCTTAACTTTCTCATTTTTGGGGTTTGTAAAAAGTTTGATGACTTTGAAAACTCAAATCTTATTAAATCTTTACTGTTTTTTTGTTTTAGTTCTAGTAATTAAAACCCCAGTTGAAAAGCATAGACTGCCTATACATCTGGGAATGGCTACATGCTCATTTCAATGCAATTTGATGTCCACCGTTCTACAGGAAGAAAGCTTATTGGGAAGTGAAAAATGTTTAAGACAACTATTATTGTCATTGTTGTGTGAGATATTTTTGTTTCCCCTTGAAAAATAAAGTTGATGCTGGGCGGTTAGAATCTCATTATAATGAACAACAGAAAGTGATTTTACTTAATGAAGCAGAAAAGATCAAAGAGTCGCATTGGTTTCTCTGGAAACAAAGGACATGCTTTTCTATCCTTTCTACTTTTTTTCCTTTTTTCTACCAAATTGCTTTCAAACATAAAATTAAGTGTTCTAAAGTTTTACTTGAAAATTAACTTTTTTGTTGACTCCATAATAGCAAGAGAATGCTTTTCTCTAAAGCCTAATTATAGAGATGTAGAACATGGGTTTTTTTCTGTTAAAATGTTTAGGTAATACTGTACAACCTCCAGTGTTTGTGGTCATTGTTGAGTCTAATGAAGCTTGCTATTCTTGTAGGAAAACTTGACCTTTGTGTCTAAAGCCTGAAGTGACTCTTGCCCGGCAAGACAATGATTCAAGGACAAGTGAAGACAGACAGTTTTCAACATAATCCAGGCAGCTGCAGCAAATAGTGTTTTTAACTAGTTTACATTCCTATTCCTGGATTTTAAGTACCAGGACATGTCTGAAAAGATGTAGGGCTGGTCTGGCGTCATCATTTTGGACAAACTTTTTTTCAAGACTCTCAACTATTGGGTAGAGTTATGAGTGTTTATTTGGTTTTCATCACTAAACCCCCTCTCCATAAAGTTTTTATTGATTTTCCAGGGATCTGTCAGCTGCTGTATATAATGATACATTATTTACCCCGATTTCTTAGGAGATCTGAAACTCGGCTATCTACAGTATATAGAGAATTCTCAAAGCAGTTCAATCTCTTTCATAATTTGCAGCCGTTTTGCTCTTACTGTGTGCATATTTTTTTTTTTTCAAAAGTGATCCACAAAGCAGACTGCTTGCATACATGCAGAAGCAAGTATACCCAGAAAGTCAAGTATTTGGAGGAAATTTGCACCTTATTTTGATTCAAGTTACACTATTCCTCTTAATCAATAAACACAAAAGACTCCAAAGTGATCAGAGGTTAATTAAAAACTATCAACATTTGACTAAAACTTAAATTGCAAAATCTCAATATTTAATAATCTCAACATTGTTATAATTAAATGGAATGATACTTCTGTTATTGATTTGTTCAGAGACATGAGCAAAAAGTCAAGATAAATGTATGAAATTGTAAATATGCTACAGTGCTTTTTCATTTAATTACAAAATGAAAAAGGGTCTGTTTTTTGTTTTGCGTGATGACTGCTTACTCACCGAATACTGCTTGTTTGCCTCCATTGCTCCCACACAAGCCCACCAACTATCAGATCCTCATCTCACCCTCAGCAAAACTGAAAACAGGACCAGAGATTCTTCAGTGTGTCTTACTAAAGTTGCTATTTTGCATTTATTTTCTTTTAAATTATTTTTATTTTTGCATAATAACAAATAACATCCAAGCAATCTGCATAATGCATACGGCTCTGGTCTTTGTGAATGTGATGCAATTTGCCCTGGTTTTAATTTTCAAAAATGTACTGTACGTAAATATTAGCAGAATTTTCCCTAAATGCATACAGTGCATAGTCCAAGTGTGTGCAAATGGCATCAACACTCAAAGGTGCTGTTTTAGGATCAGATCTGCCTTTGTGTCTCATCTTAGAATTAGAAGAAGAAACAAACTCAGGTTAACACTTATTCAGATCATAGGCCCCAATTTATGTTCCCGCTGGTGGATGATCACCATGTTTGTATGACTTGTGGATGTGGTCATTAGCAAATCAATAAAAATGTAAGCTGCCTGGCACACATGGGTTTCCGTGTATCTCTATGGGTGCTCCAACCCCGAAGCACCCACAGAATCAGTGCCTATGATTCAGATCATGCAAATGGCTTCATCAGTTTGCCCGTAGGGGTGTGTGTGTGTGTGTGTGTGTGAAACAAAGAATGTTGTGGTTTTAAATTGCATAAATATTCAAAACACTGAGCATAGATCCCTACAGAAACAGAAGGATACAGCTATCATAAAACTTAGTGATAGCAATTGTGAAGTCTGACCTGTGAAGTAATACATTACATCTGCTTGATCACAGCAGACTCTACAAGTGAAGAAACACCATGGAGACCAAGAACATAGGTCAGAGATAAAACTGAGCAGAAGTTTGAAGCCAAGTTACGTTAAAACAATATCCCAACTTTTGAACATCTCAGAGTTACATCAATCCTTCATCTGAAAATGAATAGAGCATGACACAACTGCAAACTAAATGAAGAGGCCAGGCGAAGGACATCACTAGATACTCTGCCAAGAGGTCCATGGTAGCTCTGGAAGAGCTGCAGAGATCCAGGTAAGATTCTCTTGCCACTTTCTAGTGAAAGATTGGCAACAAACATGTAAAAGAGTGCTCTTACCCTAAACGAGCAGCACCCCCTCAATGGAACATGATGGTTTACCTTGTAAGGTACAAAGAATACAGCTAAACAGAGTGAAACCCTCATCCAGTCAAAGTTCAGACCTAAATGCAACTGAATGGAAACGGTATCAAAAAAGACATGGCCCTTCACAGAATCTACCTATCAAGTCTGAGTGTGCTTAAGCTCTTTTGCTAAGGAGGATGGGCAAACCTAATCAGTCTGTGCAAAGCAGACTTCGACTCACCTCAAATGATTTGTAACTGTAATTTCAGTGGGAGGTGGCTTAACTTAGGAAGACTGAATACAGAGGCACAACACACTTCAGATTTTACGTTATTGGGAAAAGAAATATGATAATCATATATGATTTTCCTTCTGCTTTGTAGATATGCACTACTTTTTGTCATTCTATCACATGACATTCCGGTAATACACGTTAAAAGCGGTGGTTATTATGTTTTGTGATGTGATAAAATGCTCAATTAGTGTGAATGCAAGGCACTAAGAGAATCTGAAAACTAGGTTGAATTTTGTTTAGTATTTATTCTTCCCAAAGGCATATTTTGTAAAAAGAAGCGTCAACAAGACTGAGCAACTGCTGGCTTGTAAATCATTGACACATTGAGTGGAGCTCATTATGATTAAGGTAAATTAAGGAGTGCTAAAGGGAAATGTGAGAGCCATCTGGAGAAAGGCCAATGGGTGGCAGATGGACAAAGACAGATGTGATCTCTGGGCACATCTTTCCTTTACTATGTTCAACCTCAGCACTAAAAGCAAACCAGCAACATAACACCTCCAGAAACAAACCATGATGGAATGGCGTAAGATTTTATTTCCTGTCATTTCCTTTGTGCTGCTATGACTCTCATTTAAACTCTGTAATTGGCGTCTCTTTGTAACCATCATGCGCGCACCTGAGACATTCATTTCACTTTCATTTAGCACTCCAGAGAAGCGGAGTTATAACAAATCTGAGACTACAGGCTGGCGGCATGCCTGCACAGCTAAGTCCTCAACATTTTAATCGGCTTGATCCACCTTTTGGCGGCAGACCGGGGGTGAAAATAAGCAGGTTATTTGATGGTGGTGATGGTTTGAGCATGTATGTAAAAGTAGGAGTTGACTGACGTACGTGGCAACAGTATGTCAGTCAGTATTTGGAAACAATCAAAGCATCATGCAGGGTTTGTTTAAACGGGGAACACAGAGGGAGGTGTAGGATAGTGGGAGAAAGTGCTGAGGAGGCAATGCCTCTTTAGTCACTTGTTTCTATGGGATTGTTTTTGTGGGAGACAGAGGAGATTGAGAACTGAGTAGCCATAAGTACTTTTGATATCTGAATGTGTTGCAAATTACTTTTCCTCACATAGAGAAGTAGGACAATACCTCTGTTTTATTGTGGCTTAGCTAAGAAGACCTTATCCAGCATTTGAAGAATTGACGTGAATGGTGAACTTTTCCAGCTGGCACATTGAAAGGCCATGTTGAACTCTGACCATTAAAAGTCAACGAAAGCAAGGCTGCATGCTTTACTTTTGTTGCTGTCTTCAATGCTTTGTGAACTCACCTCACTGGCAAATGACCACCGATGACCCGAGAGCCATTATTTGTGGAAGCGGTATGAACATGTGGGATGGGACGGTGCTTTCTGACCTTAAAAAAGACCCGTCAGTGCTGCTGCTGTTTGACTCCAGTTGACTTGTTTTGCTGCAGCCCGCCAACTTGTTCTGAACTGTTTGTGAGTTTGCCTGCTCTCACTGCCGTTGTCTGGTTAAACAGCTAAAAATAGGGAAAAAAAAGAGGCTGGCAGATATTTTGTTGTCTGTAGATGAAATACCACATCCTACACAACTTTATTTTTCTCATTTTCAAAATGCCAGACAATAACGCATACACTTGGATAGGTATTTTTTTCCCCAACTCTCCTTCTTTCTCACATATAAACTTGCTCAGTGTGATTGTCTCCAGACACATTTATCTCTCTCTGTTTCTCTCCAGGTAATTTTATGAGAGATTGAAGTAATATTGCATCCCTGTAATTGCTTGTTTCCCTTGAAGAGTTCCGGATCATTTGGTGAAATGGAAATGTAAAAGAACACAGTTTTTGCTAATGAGTAAGAATTGAGTCTTTTTCCATTATGTCAAAGTGATGGAACAGAGTTGTTGGGTTGAGGGAACTTTTTAGAGTTTACTGAAGAAGTAAAAAAAAAAAAAAAAACAGATGTTTGCAGATGTGCTGCATTAGATATACAGTACAACAGACATTTAAACTTCTATGTAATATATTGGGATTTCTTAAAAAGAAAATTCTACATAGATTTCATTTATGTAAAGAGGGGGGATATTTTGCATTGCTAAGCATTAGCGCAGGGTGGAGCAATTCACACACATGACATGGTGACATGGCAAAGCCAAATACAGCCTCTTGCAAAAGGACATTATTTCAGTTGCTCCCCTTATGGATCTGTCAGATTACCGGCATGGGTTCCTGATCAAAGCTCCTCTAAAACCTTTTTCTAAGCGGCCTTGCTCTGAATTTCCTCTGCTAATTCATCTTAGAGAGGAATAGAGGTGGAGAGACAGAGCAGACAAAAATGCATTGAGCGATGCTCAGTCATGCCTCACTCCAAAACAGCTTCCATCAGACAGCCCGCATTAAATTACTGTTTCTTTTGTGTGTGCTCCATCAAATAAGTTTTTTTGTTTTACTTTTATCTAAGTTGAATTTCTTGAAAACCACATTGTTGTTCTCTACATACCACAGAGCTTTTGGCTTTTAGTCTCAAACCTCAGAAATTAGGCATTGTCTTTCTGAATGGTGAATTCAACATTAAGCATACAAGTGATACATTTCGGGATAAAAAAAGAATCAGCTGTTAAACCTAAACTTCAATTCGGTGTAGATGCTATGAAGTAAAATACCTCCCTGTGGTTTGCAAGCTAACTTGACGGTAATTTTTCCAGGTTTTAAACTCAGCAGAAAACAACCCCTTTCAGTCCCTCCACACACACGTACGCACCCACACACACACCCCCACACACACCGTCATGCATTCACCAACCCTGAAATGTTCCCTGGATTAATGACTACCTTCTAACTCAGTTAATCTGTCACTATCCCCTGCTGAGCTCACGCGTCTCATCCTGTAATCAAAGTAGAAACCAGCAAAACATAATTGGCTTTTGAGTTTAGTTTAAGCTCAATATTATGCTTCATATAATTTTTCTAATTCTTTTCTGACAGCATCAGAGCTGGCATATCTCCCCATTAGTTTTGTGCAGGAACCACTCAGATTGTCCTTTTTTACAGAGACCGCATTAAGTACAAACAAAACATTCAGCTGTCATTAAATATAGAATGATCTTTTTTATGTAAATGTAAATATTTTCTGTCCATGTAAATGTATTTGAATGGAGAGCTGCTGATCTAAAATCTGTGTAGCACGCTACCTTTGAACTGTGGCTTTGAAGCTCCGCTGTCTGATGCCACGAGTCCTGGGCTTTGAGGATGAGCAGATCCTGATATGTATTACCCGGTGTAGACAGTTAGGCTGTAATGATCGCCATTAAATTTAAACCCAGCGGTCTCTTTGCCACAGGGCTGTGGAGCTAGGTGTTACGCTCACCCACAGTATGGTAACATGGACAGTTTAGGACTTGAATTTTTGAACTGCTTTGATTTCAACAGTTTCAAAAGTGGATGGACCGTTTTTAAGAAATTTGAAAGCCAGCAAATTTGAGTTCAAATTTTGGCAAGAACAGTATTCAGAATTATCTGACTGAAAAAAAAATCAAATGCAGTTATATCCTGCTTTAAACCCGAAAAGAAGTTTCCAATATTTCTGTAAATCCTAAATGAGAGAGCCAGATAGTAGGCAATCAGAAGGTTGGTGCTGCGGTGTCTTTGTAAGAAAAATGACATTTAGTATTTGTAAGTTTGTTCAAGTAGAGATCATTGTCTAATACAATTCCTTTAAAAACATCTGGTTCATAGATGAGTTAAGATTTTAATCGCTCTAGTCATTTTTTATGTTAAAATTATTTATTGAAGCCATGTGTTTTTGTGATTTTAATAGAAACAGAATAGAATTTTATTACATTTTCAACATCTAACTAAAAATCCTTCTGTTTGAAGGTTTTACTTCAGGTTTCTATGCATAATCTCTTAGAGTCACACAGAGAGCTGAAGAAAGAGGGATTTTGCTTTGAAAAAAGCAAGTCAGAAGACTAGGCTGTTTCACCAGGTTGAAATGAGTGACTGTTCATTATGTTGGTTTCTGACACTGAGCCATGTCTGCATTGCTCTGTTGACTCAGAAGATTAGATCGGCAAGCACTAAAGCTAATCTGGAATTTATAGATTTCTGTGTGCTTGGTGTGTGTGTATACGCGCGTGTGCATGGGTGCATGTCTTTGAGCTCTGGGTTGACATGGACTTGTGGGTCGGCGGTATTACCAGGTGGGTCCTGCACTAATCTGCCAGTCTACAGAGAGAAAAAGTGTCAATCGAAAGAAAAAGGCCCAATCACGTCACTTTTCTCAGGAGGCGACTTCACTGAGGGATTCCTCTTATTCCTGACATACAAGATATTTTTGCAAACAGATGGCCTTCCACTTGTTTCTGCTGTTCTTAATATAATACGCTGGCTGAATACAATCAGATTAAACGGACATTCATTCAAGGGAACTTAAGCAACTCAAATGTGTGAAAGAAAGTGGCGCAATGAAGGCTAAAATATTCAGGACATAATTTTTACATAGAAATAAAACTGTGAAGAAGTAGCTCTTTATTTCCTGCCTCCTCATGCCATCACTCTACATAATATGTTCCTGAAAGTTTTGAGGATCTTCTGGTTTTTTTTGCAAATGTGATGCACTTTTTGTTTTGATTTTTACAGCTGTGATTTGGTCTTACATAACACACTCATGATCACTGAGCTTTCCTGAAGAAAGTGAGGCCTGCGGGCAATGTTCCCTCTAATTTTTCATGTAGCTGGGCATACACACAGCCTCCCTGAGCACACTGAGGACCGCTGTGAGCAACATCAGGTGTGCGCACTCAGGGGCGCAACTACATATTTTTGAGCATGTCACGTCATGTTAAATTGCCATTTATATTATTTTATGTTTTCAGGAAATGATTGAGGGATGAAGAGACTGATGTCTGGTTCTTTAGATTCTGTGGTTCCTCTCCTAACCCATTCTGT
>CAEFZY010009898.1:0-12229 GCA_903066815.1 Brachyrhaphis roseni | reverse complement strand
TTGATACAGTCTTTATATATATATATACACACACACACATGTTCCCCTCACAGCTATTTTACATTCACAAGTCACTCCTCCCAGTTTTTCCACTTCTGGTTTGTTTTGAGTTACTGTCAGGTTCCAGCTGTCACCCATTTAAACTCCTTGGTGTTTTTCACTTGTTTCTTTTGCGGAGCGGCAAATCTTTGGTAGGTTTAGTAAAATATGCAGCAACATGATATTGTCTACCTTCCATATTTGTTTGGAACCTCCTCAATACAAGAAATAATCTGTAGATTCAAAACCAACATGGGGACCTCGGTTGCATGCACATGGGAAAATTAAAACTTACATTATAGCTATGTCATCAAATTTACAATTAATCGTTGTAATAGACTATTACACTCTGAAATAATAATAAATAAAAAATCTCAGAGCCTTAATTATTCAAGACAGACCAATGCCTTCCTATGCTATTGCACTTGATTTTAATCTCTTTGATCTAAAAGAGAGCGCAAAATGAAAAGAGAAACGCAGATTTTGCAGTAAGCATAAAATACTTTACTCTTTTTTTTAAACAAATAACATTGATATGTGTTTCTCACTGTTAGAAAACATATTGAACTAACTCTCTGTAACAAATTCAAATCTCACACATGCACAATTTTGCATGAATTTTCCAGTGGTTCTTTGTTTAATGGTCCTGTGACTCCAATGTGCATAAAAAATGAAGCCAGCAGACTTCAGTAAATTGCTTTTGCAGTTGATAGTTCATGTTTGCAGTAAATCCAACGTGACAAGGACGTGCCATAATGACTTCTCCATGGACCAGCAAGGAAATGAGCACAAATTAATCACAATGTTCTGACTAGATGATTCTGCTCTCAGATATATTTCAAACATTAATGATCTTAAACTAAACAGGAGCATCTTTTCCTGAGAGGTTTCGCTTTGACATCTGAAATAAAAGGAGGATGTATTAGATAGACAGACAGGATAGGACACAGGCAACCAGAGCTTTTAGTTCAGTGATTCAAGAGCCGAGAGCCTGCAGGGCAACCTCCGGAGTCCTCGACAGGCCTGCAGACAGAAGCTGCAGGAGATTAGCGAAGACAGACGAAGAGAGCTGTAATAATAAATTTGGGACATGAGGGATTGTGGGGGCTTACATCATTGTGGCTCTGTGATCTGTGAGTCAGATAGTGTCTAAGGTGATTTACCATGCAGTATGTGAGCAGCACCTGGCCTCAGTTAGTCAAAGAGAGGACAGTAATCCTTTTCAAGTGAATCTACGTCACCAGACAAAATCCTCTGATTTCCTGAAAATTCAAGATAAAAACAGGGATTAAGACAAGATAAAATACAAGTAATCTAAGGGAAAAAATCAGACAAACAACTTACACAATTCACAAAACCTTGAATTTTAAAGTTGTAAAAAATATAGCAAAATGTATAAGACCTTCATACAGTAGTTTTTGTATTTGTGTTGAATGTATATGAATCATTATAATGACAAAACAACAACATCTTGCTGAATGGAAAACAAAATAGAACATACAAAACATCTAATACACCTTCTCAATAGCATATTTAGTATAAAAACCAGAAATAAAAAGAAGAAGCAATCTAACACAGGAATGAGATCCCACACTTCTCTCAGAGCATTAATACAAATCTGCTGTTCAGTAGTTAGGAGTTTTTAGTACTATAATTTGATCATTTGGATAATGTATTTACAAGGGAAACATGCAAATGCATGAAGAAAGACCCCAAACCTGAATATGAACCCAGGATATCTTTCTTATTTTGTTCTTTTAATGGGGCGATGTGGTGTTTCTTTAGTCTATCAGCAACCTGTATCATATAGAATGGGCACAATTTGGAGGGATGCATCCTTTTCCTTCACAAGAACCCCTACACCAACAACACGCACATAGCTAACTGTTTTCTATGTACGAGAGGCATATGGGTGATGTGATACTTACTGCTACCTGTAAATTGGTAGTTACTTGTATTCCACAGGTGTCAAACTCCAGTCCTCAAGGGACGGTGTCCTGCAGTTTTTAGATGTGCCACAGGTACAAAACACTGGAATGAAATGGCTTAATTAAGTTCTCCAGAGCCTTGCTAATGATCTAATTATTCTATTCAGGTGGTGCAGCAGAGGCACGTCTACAAGTTGCAGGACACTGGCCCTCCAGGACTGGAGTTTGACACCCCTGCAGTGTATTCTGTTGCAGGACCCTTAAAAACCATCCAGGCTTTGGCCGATCTTTGGTGTTGTGGTGTGGCCTTCAGTCTGGAACGAAGTGGACTTGATACTCACCTGCAGAAGTTGCAACAGGATTGCTTCTTTGTGACTATGTTCACTGTTTTTTTTCTGAAGATCATTTAGAGGCTAAGACCCACATCTTCTGTGATTTAGCAAGCCAGCAAATTTGTGCCTTTCTTATGCCAACCCACATACTCACTCAATTACCTATTGAGGACAATAACTGGACTTTTTGAGATGCTGCTCTGGGGCTGGTTAGTTATTCATCTGAAGGACTATAACAAGTCCTCGTTGTGTTTCAGCCTGCTCCTGAGCCTGTGTGCGAGTCTCGGCCTCCTCAAATGATGTTTGTTCTCAACAAATCATCTAAAAGCACTTCAGCGTGCATCTAGAGACCGTATGCCGTATGAACGCAGATTGAAAAAGCCGTTCTCAGCTCCTGAGTGGCAGCTCTGAGCACCTTACAGGAAGCTGAGGCTTGACGGTCAGCCAGATTGATCCATCAGATAGTGAAGAGCTTCTCGTTATGTAATAACCAGCCAGGGGTTGAGAATGGGGACGGACAGGTGGCTGGTATTGACTGCACCTTCCAACATATAGGAGAAACAATAATCACTCAGTCCCCTGTTTAGCCCTGTGAACTGACCACTGTTAGCTTGTTTTTGCACTAACACACGAGATAAAAGCCAATTTTCCTGAGACTATTTTTCACAAAAGACCTTCAACAGGACAAAACAGATTTTTCTGCTGTTGTATACAAGATTTGTGTCAAAGCAGAACTACTTTCTACATATTTTCTGGATCATTTCAGCGTCGCAAAGGAAATGGCACTGAGTGACCTGTTGTAGTTAGACTCTTAAAGATGACCAGACATGTTATGTAAGCATTAAGCAGGTCTGCATGTTTCCTTGATAAAGGCAGAGGCCCTACTTCACCATTTATGCAAATCTTCTTCATTATGACATTTGTTAAAGAATGAGTTCTGACAGTAACTAAAAGGTGGTCAGCATGACACTTTTCAGCGCTTGAGTTATAATATTAAAAGGTTTTTTTCATCTGTGGCACTTTTGCGATCTACCTGATATGTGTTCGCTCCCTGGCAGCTCTCCTTAATGCGGATGATTATCCTCTTACGCAGAGCCTGGGCCACATACACATGCCGATGAGTTTCAGTCACTTCAGAAGACAACACATTCAGCTGGAAACACAGATCACTTCATAACATTAAGGCTGCCCTCACTTAAAAGGAGAAATAATGTCATATCCACCAGGCAAGGTGCAGGTATGTGTGTCTTTTACAAGCAGAAGGATGGAGTAACAAGCTCCAGCTGCAGCTCATCTGAGCTGCTTTAAAGGAATGGCAGATTAGCGTCAAACAAGCTTGAGTTACTTCTTCTGGTTTTCTTTCTATTGTCCCTCCTTTCAGATCTCAGAATGTTAGATATTTAATCCCTGCGTCCCTCCTTGATTTGTTCTTTCCGCCTCCTCTTCATTTGTGATGCTCCCGATTTCCTTGTTGCTTCTCCAAACACCCTGCTGTGTCGCTAGTTGAATCTGTGTCAGTCACTTGGAAAAAAAAAAACCCAAACAGGTCAAATAATCAAATTGAGGACATTATTTTTCCCAGATAACTTTCACAGCATGTAATTATCAGTAATACAGAATCAGTTTCCCAAACATACAGAAGATATAAGAGAATCCTGTAGTAAAGAAAAGTCTGCAATCTTGAGTGATGTACCCTCAGTTGTCTTTGAATCTATTCTGATATGTATCTCTTTAAAATCTTTTTCTTAAAGAATTACAGTCAGTGCTTTATTAAGTGGTTTACATTGTGTGCTCTCATATAAACATTAAATTAAATGTATCTGGATTTAATGTGAAAGACTAACAGTGGTAAGAGGATGAAGGAGAAATATATATATATTTTTTCCAACAAATCTGGAAAGCTGTGGTTCTGTGTGGCTGGCATTTATTTTCATTCTTCTTGCATCAGCATTTTCAGAACCACTTTCTTTGGGGTACATCTCTACCACAGGTTTCAACATGAACTCCTGGAACCCTACAGAACTGAAATAAAATACAAGTGAACTCATGAGCCTTTGTTGTAAAGTAGTCGGAAATGTCTAAACAGAGATGAGCTACAGTAAGAAGAGGCTCATGAGACCTGTTGATGGTCAAACACCCCCTGCGGTTTTTGAGCTGCTTTCTGAGAAGTTACAGCTCGGATTTATCGACTTGGACTTGAAAGGTGCTGATTCTGCACTTATCAGATTTCTCCACTCTGTTATTGCTACGAACATTGCAGTGTGCAAATCTGGCATCAGACGAAAAAAAAAAAAGCTCTGAACTTTCTCAGATTTTACACCTTCTATTGCTTGGTAGGAAGTGACATTGCAAAAATAAAATTTTGTAGGTTGTATATTTTTTTCTGCAAATTAATTTCTATGAGGATACGGAAAAGAGGAAAAGAGAAAAAGCAGCAGATAGCACAGCAGGACAAGCTCTCAGCTTGTTTCAGTCTTTGAATCAAAGGATGGAAATCTGCGCAAGGCCTTCAGCTGTTGGCTGATGGGAATCCTCAGAAGAGAATTAGACCCTGTGGAGCTGCACAAATGAAAAGTGACTAAAGGATGCCCTTGATTTGTTGATATGACAGGTAAATGTGAGATGACAGAGTGGTCTTCTATTAGAACATATTTCTTATTAGCAGGCACAGCATGTGGTTAGCATTGATGAGACAAGACAGAAACACGTCCTCTATTTGTCTGAATGATTCAGTTAAGTCAAACATTTCTTTTATTTTAGATCTGGGATGCAACAGGAGTCAATTATCTGCTTTTTGGCTCGAAATGTGTGGCCTGCAGTGCCTGCACATGTAAACAAATGCTGCACTGATTGTCTTTGTGCATGCTGATGCGGTGATAATGGACAAGAACAGAGGAGCAGCGGCAGCGTGGACGTCTGCTCCGGGGCCAAAACCAGCTAACAGGAGCTACTCTATTAAAGATTATGAGATTAAAGAGGCTTTGAGCTGAGCTGCTCCCCAAGTGTTTTCACTCCTCTGCCTGCTTCAGCTTATTACACATAACTGACCCTCATTGGTTTAAAAAGCTTTTGGCAAAGGAGGGTTGTACGGCTCATGGTCATTTGGATGCCAGCATTGGTGCATGTTCACTACAGCATAAACTCTGCAATTTGGATGCACTTCAAATTATTATTTAACACTACAGATGCAATACATGGACCTTGTTATTTATCATACAAAACACAGAGTAATGTTATCAATCCAGGGGTTACTAATTGTTTTGTTTCCCATTTTAGTGTTGAAATCTATAAGAATGTTGTTCATCAGTTATTTCATGGGAGACAGTTATTAGTGTCCCCCAATGCATCTTTTGTTTATATTTGAGTCTGATAGAGAAAGATGAGGAATAACAAGGGAGATTCTGAGAGATCAGGCGTCAGGTCCATGAGGCCACTGGAGCTATCATGCACAAATTGCAAAGTATAGGTGTGATGTGAGAACCTGTAATAATAGCTCCACAGATAATAACACATAATATCCTGGTGGCTCTGACCATCGTTATGCAAAGATTTTCAACAATCTCACACTTTTTCATGAAAAGAAATGCAATAAATGTAGTTATTTTCAAAAAAAGAAAGAAAAGAAGACAAGGAATTTGAGGAATTATCTCAGAATATTGGGTTATTATTATTCTTATATTTTTTTTTTTACAGAAACAGCTGGTTAATTTCTTGGATCAATTTTGCAACGCTGTATTAAGGTGCTCTAACAGTATTTTCTATTATCTGACAAATTGGATTTCCTTGAACAGACTGAATGTTTCTTATGCTTGACAACAAAAAAGTGAAAAACAGATTTTATTAGCTGCTGCCGTCTCGTCTGTGTCATGCCACCTGCTCTGTGCTT
Organism: Brachyrhaphis roseni; assembly: GCA_903066815.1. Taxonomy (NCBI): domain Eukaryota; kingdom Metazoa; phylum Chordata; class Actinopteri; order Cyprinodontiformes; family Poeciliidae; genus Brachyrhaphis; species Brachyrhaphis roseni. The sequence goes on along the minus strand of CAEFZY010009898.1, from coordinate 6,044 downwards.
AGAGATCCAATAGTCAGTGTAGAATGAAAAGGGAGAAAGATTAGGGGGATGGTTGAGAGGGAAAGAAGGAAAGCAAAGACAATTAGACCTGCCAAACTTATTTTTGGGGGTTTCATACACGACATTGATAAAAAGTCTTTGCTTACCTCTACAAATAATCAAATTTGTTCATTTCTGTGACCGCATGTGGATAAAATCAATCACTCAGGCACGCAGACAGGTTTCATAAACTTTTGTGAAATAACAAGTCAGTGAATTTTACTGTTCTACTGTGACAGGATGACTGCTTTTTAAAAACCTTTATTACCTTGATATTGATACGTTCTTTAGGGCAGTCACACTTAGTGGGAATTATTTGATTGGATTTTCATCTGAAAACAAAAAGAGCTTCATTTTAGTTAAAATAAAAATGCCTAACTTTATTCTTTGGCTTCAAAATTCCTTTTTTTACTTGCCATTTACTTACAATCTGCAGTGAGTCACTGAATCATATTTACAGCTACAAAAGATTGTGTTCACATTTCTTGGTTTACTTTGCTCTGAACAGGAAAATAAACCAAGATGAAGAACTGAATGGGGGCTTGAGCTTCGAACTACAAATGAGAATATATTGTTAACATGCTAAGCAGGAAATCTGACATTATAGTCTAACATTAAGGATGCAAAGTAGTCATTGCAATACTTCCTCTTAGAGTTGAAAGACATAACTTTGATGATAAGTCTGTACGCTGCAGCTAGCAGTCGATTCTTGCCCTCTGTTGCAGGTTCTGGTCATCAGATCTTGTTAAAGCAGAATGTCAAACTTTGTGGGTGAGACTTGATTGAACTACAGTGTGACGTTGTAAATAGTCAAGCAACTACAATTTTGTGAAACTTAGAACAAATGATCCTGCAATTTGAGTTTTAAGAAAATGAGGTAATCTTTGCTTCACTTCTGAGAGGAAACCTTTAATCCCGATATGTTCTGGGTTGGGAAGGTAACACAAAGATTGGTCTCAAGCATAAAGGACCCATTCCCTGCGGTTTTATGACTCTGTAGAGGTCTACAGAGTGAAAGCAGCTGACCGATCTTATAATAAAATACTTCAAATAATATAAAACAAAAGAGGGGTGAGGAGCACATTATAACATTTTCCATTACACTCACTATCATTGGTAATTACTGAGTCAATTAGTTCACATCCCCTCATTATGTGTTTGAATGTCATATTCATTGTGGGCGTTTGATGATGCATTGTTTATTCAGGGTGGGAAACTGAAACAACAAATAATAATAAAAAAAATATATATATATACATATATATATATATATCACACAAGGTGCAGTCTACACACACCAGCTCAAATATCAACATACACCTCACAAAACTCTACCCAGTGAGATTCATTTACCGTAAATGAATCTCACTGGATAGTGAGATTCATTACCAGGAAGAACCATTGCCTCTTCCTGGTGGAGAGGCAATGGTTGAATTCAGGTTCCTTTATCTAATCTCATGTGTCTTTATTCTAGTGCATAATTCAATCATGTCCAGGTTTCAACTAACTACCCGTTGACTAAAGACAATGTTAGATAATTTTAAAGTATTTGTTATTTAGTTTACTTTGTGCTACGCAAGAGTGACGATCGGCACTAAATTAGCCCCTCAGAATGAGATTCCACCACCGTCCTGGAAAACTCATACAGGGTAACTAACTTTGAAAGCCTCACTTTGTCTCCTCCAAACATACTTCATGTGACTGTGTCCAGTCAGCTCTATAAAGTCTCATCTGACTCTAAGACTTAAGTCATTTAGCTTATCCATGAGTAATTCAGTCATGCTTCACGTTGTGGGTCTAGTGGCCAAATGTATTTATATAGCACTTTAAAAACAAGCTTAAAACTGCTGTACAAAAATGATAGTAAAATAAGTTGATGAAAAGAAAAATGGAAATAATACAAAATATATATATATAAGGTAAAAATAATGAGAATAATAATAAGAAGTAAAACATATCTAACTGGAACTGTATGTGGTTGAGGTGCAAGTTGCTAAGGGATGTTACTCAAATATAACTGAGGTTGTGTGTAAAATTCTGACCTTGTGCTAAACCAAGAATCCAAATAAAAAAGATAAAATCACTAAAATTACTGAAGCTGTTTAACTATATGCTCATTCCTTCCTGGAGGAAGGACAGTTCAGATAAATTATTGAGAGCCTGCCAGCAAGAGGACTCATGTTAATGTAAACTTCTGATCAACAATGCATCTAGTTTGTTATGATGGCAACAGAATAAATAAGATTTAACCTGGTTTTAGATTTAATCAGTTTTTAAATTAAAATCCAAAGTGGATATTTCAAAGAAATATATACAAATTAGTCCCAAAAAGCTTGCTGTTCATCTGGCCACACAGCGTAATTGACAGTCAGCTCTGTTTGCAGATCATTAAATAAGCACGCAGAATACACACCCAAACATTTGTCTTTTGCATGTGTGGTCGCAGAGGGACAAAGCCATCTGTCTTGTCATTAACAGGAGCGAACAGATTATATTTTGTGGAGGAGAAAAGCCGGTTTGTTCTGCCTCATCCTGCTCTATATAAAACACTGGGGCTGATCCAGCTGCAAGGCTGCACACTGTGGCAGCTTAGCATCAGGTTTGGACACACACAAACAAGTACGCACGGTGAGGAGTCACACATTTACTATAATGGAAATTTTACATTGTTGTGGATTCAATTTGTACTTTTAAAAAAAACTGAGTTTCAACATTCTGACTTGGAAAAATCAGCTACAAGCCACATTCATGACTTGAAAAGTCAAGTGTTCCCAATCAAGACACAAAATCATTACAGTTGCAACATGAGAAACTAATGTGAAATGATTGATCCACTTCACAACTTAGAAGAGTTAAAGGATCTTCTTGGTACTAGATGCCACAGCACATGGTTCTAGCAGAGTCCCACCCTCAGTGGGGGGCCGGACATTAGGCAGGTGGTCGTTATGATTGGTCCAGCTTTAATCTTAAAATGAGTGGGTGAGAAAGAAAGCAAAAGAACATACGCTTAAACATTGAAAGAAATGATTTCTTAACCTTCAGCAGCTAAAATACCAGAGCCTACTTCTCACATCCATTAGAGTGATGAGTTTACAAAAGTCATGAGTAAAAAATGCTTTTACTGTCGGTGGAGAAGTTTTTAGAGTGCAGCGACAAAGGCTATTGGAGAACTACTAAAGGTTGGTTATTGCAGTAAAAATGTTCAGAAAATGTCAGGAAAATGACTCGATATGCTAAATGTCTCTGCTGAAAAACAAAAACGCATTTTGTTTCAGGGAAAATAAGACACAATATAATAAAAAAAAAAAAAATCAAAGCAGCACAGAAAAACCCAATAAAAAAAGACCTTTGGCATAAACAGGAAACATTTAGCTTGATTTGGGAATTTATTTGCTCGTTGCAATAAAATGGAAGACTTATGTCTGCCTGAAAGGGCTGCTCTGTCTAAAAGAGTTATTTCCTCCGCCCACTCTCTGCAGGCTCTCCCCAGCCTTAAGTCAACATGAAGCAAGCAGCTGGTCAGCAGAAAATGAACCATGAATCAGAAGCTTTTTCAGTAATTCATAACACGCCGAGTGTCGCTTTTAACATGGGTGGCAAAGTTGCAGAACGTACAAGGAAGGAAGGAGATTTAAATGAAAACTGTCCACCCAGTGTTTGAATTAACTGACATAAATACACACCCCCACCCACGGTCGCTTTCCATCCACCCTGTCATTTACAGATTCCTTCCAGAAGACTTTCCTCAGAGCAGCTTTTTAAGAAAGTATTTATATCCTAACGTTCTGACACGCCTTGTCATTAGAATGTCTAATTTAGCAATGAGAGCAGTCCCACCCATCTCTCCCACAGCGCGCTCTCTCCTTTCCTCCACATGCGCCACCTTTGTGGGTTTGTGTAAACACAACATTAAGATGCCAAGTGTGAAGACCCACAAGACATCTGGTCGTCTCATCGACACTTTAGTGGAGACTCGTTTAGTTGCTATGAAAATCCAGTACTTGTTTGACATATCGTCCTTCTGCAGAAGCAATTGGACATTTAAATCTGTGCTGCTGTAAAATATTTCACACGCTTTAAGATGCTCAAGTCTGCCAAAAAGAAAAGAAACACAGCAGCGACTCAGACTGTAGTTTCATCTACCCTTTAGAACAAGTCCAGGCCTTAAGAGAAATCCTGCAGCTTTCCGATGTCTCCCTTCTCTGACACATGTGAATCAAGTGGTTGAATTACCTCATCAACATTTTCAGTCCTATTAACAAGCCATTCACTTGATACGGGTATCCTGGAGAAGAAATACATCTACATGTTGCAGGATGGCAGCTCTTGAGGACTGGACTAGGGCTCACCTCACTAAGAGATTTGAAACTAATTTTAACATCAGTCAAAAACGTTAAATACAAAATTATGTTTTCAGTTGCTAAAGGGAAAAACGTCAGCAAAACCAGCCTTTGGAATAAAGATGTCGTCTTGTTAAAGCATAAATTGACTGTGAAGTTTGGTTTCACTAGGGTCAGATCAAGGCCGGAGTCAAGATATCGCTTCATAAAACCTGTCTGACACCATGAAGTAGGTAAAACCTCTCATAACAGAACATAATGGGAACTCAGGAACATGTAAGAACTCCAGAGAATCACAGTGAATGCCCTTAGTAGATAAAAACGGAAGTAGAGAAAAAAATATCAATGATCAACTTTGCCAGGAGTGTCATGCACACCAAAATAACTCCAAGAGTGCACCAAGGACTCATCCAGGAGGTAATCCTGCCCGAGTCACATGGTCTACTTCCCATTGGTAAAAAAAAAAAAAATAAAATCCCTCAATAAATAATTTTAAATGTTCTCCAGACTCCAGACTTAAACCTCATGAGATATGACCTTAAACAGGCCGTTTATGCTAACGAACATTTCATTCTGGCTGTATTAAGACAAAGAAGAGTCAGTCAGATTTCCTCCAGGGATTTAAATGATTGATTCCCAGTTTCCACAAAGTAAAGTTGTTGCAGTTTAGGGTGACTCAAACACGTGATCCATTTGGGCTGGATAGCTTTTTTCTCTTAAAAATGAAATCATCAAGTGATGGAACTTTTGTAGTTACTTTGGTTAACTTGATCTTTTGCTAAATTCTGTTTGATTATCTGAAACTAATGAAAACTGTAAGTGACCAAAAGCTTTTTCACAGCACTGCAGATTTGACAAAGAGAGCAGTTTCCACACAATATGAATGTTGCATCAGTTACATCAGCGCTCTTTAGTTTAGGACGCCACATATTATTCCAAAAAAAATGTGTTGAAAAGCAGTCCAACGTCTTCTCTTTTCTGGTCAGATTTCTGAGAGGAAGAAAAGAGCCATAAGAACTGTGAGCAAATATGCCAGCTGGCTCCATTTGACTTCAACGGAGGCTAACGCATGCCGACTGTTCTGTTAGAAAAACACAGAGATGCTTTATTACGCCACCCAAAAGAGATACATCAAGGGAGCAGGGACGCTTGTTGAAGAGTTTGAAAGACAAATGGAGCCAAAACATGGAAGCATATACTGGAACTGCCAAACTAATGAGATGTGATAAATAGATAAATAAATAAAATCAAACACCTCAGAAGACTAGAGGATTTATTCACTGTCATAATTTTTCATAAAACAACTGCAGTTTCATAAAAAACACTTATTTGAATATAAGGAAATGTTACATTACATTTCACTAGTTTGCCTTCTTTTACGTTTCGTATGAAAACTAAACTTAAGATTTTAGTTTTTGTAAACTAAACTTAAACTCTTTTTGCCACAATTTCTACATCTTTTTATATAAACTCAGCTGTGGGTATTGTGCTGAACAAAATAAATTTGTATTTGTAAGAAAAATATATAAAAACAATGGTCAATCAACTCATAGTCAAAAGTTAATCAATAAAACTAAGAATAAACCTTATCATCATCATCATCATCATCACTATGTTGCTTGTAACAACTACAAGGAATTTCATATTGCTTATGAAAAAAACTCT
>CAEFZY010009897.1:0-85410 GCA_903066815.1 Brachyrhaphis roseni | reverse complement strand
ATGTTAACATAACATATTAAGAGTTATTCAGATAACTATAGCATAAATAACATGCTAACAAGTTTACCGAACCATCCATGTCACTCCAAATCACTAAATGAAATCTTCATTTAAGGTGTCGCTTGTAAACAGCTCGGCTAACTTCTTCTACCTCTCCGAAGGTAGAATAACACAGGCCTAGAGCGCCCTCTGGCGGTTTAGTGTGAAAATAACATGTGATATGATATAATGATGTGTAAATTTCCACACATAAGTCGCTCCGGAGTATAAGTCGCACCCCCGGCCAAACTATGAAAAAAACTGCGACTTATAGTCCGGAAAATACGGTAATCTGTTATCTGAATACCCAATACCCCCTTGTGGCTATTACTTCTGTCTGACAATGATGTCATAACTTTTGCCCTCCCAGACTGAATCATTTCTAGATGCTTTGAAGCATTTGTCTTATTAAGGTGGAAAAACTCCCTGTCCACTTTACCATACAGACATCGTGTTCTGGAACAAAAACAGCCAATAAATTCTGGTTCTTGGCATTTAAGCAGATTCTAAAACCTTGCTTCTTTTGACATCAAAGAAAGAAATAAAGAAAAACATCCAGTGCTTTCCCCTGACATTGCCCCTGTTGTATATAAACAATCTCATTTAGAGCAGCTTTGGACACCCTGCCAGCCTGTCAGCCAAGAGCCACATCCACCTCTTGTTGAGACCTGTCATTTACTAATCAGAGCTGGAAGCAAAGCCCATCTACCACTCCAGACAGAGACAGACATCAGACCGTTTTCATTTTATTTATTTTTTGTCCTTGGCTCAACTAACTATATTAGTAGCATTATCTACTTTGATACCAAATAAATTTACAACCAGTTGTGAGAGGAGAAGTCATTGTGATGGACTGAGTGGAAAAGGAACAGTTCTTTTGTTTACTTCATCCCAAAAAGTTTTATTTACAAAAAAATGAATGCTGACTTCATTCAAAGAAACAAGATTGAACTCAGTCAGAAAATGTAAGCAGTACAAACTACACACAAATGAGTATATAAAATGACTTATGTCTTTATGACTGGTTGTCCTAATAGCCACAAAAAGATCAACAAAAGTTAAATTAATTTTTTTTTTTGTTGCCTTTTCTGTGACAAAATAGACACAAAAAGATATGGGATATTTGATGCCCTGAATAAATCAATAGCAATGACACAAAGTCATAATGAAATAGATTACAAAAGGCATTTTACAAAGGATGAGAAAAACATAATGTTCACCCAAAATAGCTGCAGACCTTTTTATGATCTTTCTTTCCTATAACAGTAAAAAAGATCAAACGTTTCAATCTGGGCCTAATGTTTATCTATCAAAACCTCAAAACCGTTAATTAGCATTTGTGCAGTGGACTATTTTATAAGGTAAACATAAAAACCAATGTTCAGGGTGAGTAACAAGTCAGCTATCACAGTTTTCTTTTAAGTTTAAAGTCTGCAAAAAGCTTTCTTTTTTTTTTTTTTTGCTTTAATGAAGCCATTCCAAATGACAAGCTTTCTCCTTTCCCTTTTCTTTCTGTCTTTCTCAGTCTCCATAATGCATATGTACTTCCTTTTGCCTTAAGGGCCATCTGTTAGTCAGACACAATGAGGCACACTCAATGGATGCCTCTCACATTCTTAAAAAAAAAAGCAAAAACAAAACATGCGCACTGGAGACAAAAAATCATTAGGGAATAACTGGATTAAACATTGCTCCTCCAATCACCTCACTGTATTACTGAGATCATTAGACAATCTATCAACACCATCTCAAGACTAAAATAAAGAATTGCTTTTACTCAAAAGCAAAGCTTGTGAACTTAATTTGTTCTTGAACAGTAAAATCTTTTATCCTATGAATCAGTTTAGTTTTTGCAAGCTGCATCTGCGTATAGACCTTATGATCTGAAACATCTCTGCATGCAGTGGCCTGCAGACTGCTCACACATCCTTCCTGATGATTTAATTAGCTCACATATCACTGAATATGCCTTTTTATGAAATTGTTTCAAACCTAAACTCTATCATGCTATCTCGAACCCTCTGCTGGTATTGTGCTGCAGTCCATGGCCTGAAACAAGTGGTGATACAAGAATCAAGAATAGAGGTAGTATACTGTATGTGTGTGTATGTGGTCACCAGTCGTGTTGGACATACAGGTCAATTCCTGCCAACCAAAATGTCACTTTCTCTCACCGACAATAAGTCATGCACACAAGCCTGCACAAGAAGTGCCCCATACAGTCTGACACACTTGTCTTGCACTGGGCTGCAATGAGCATATCAGCAGTCAAATTCCCTCCACAACTGAAGTGCAACAAAATCACTGACCACAACAGCCTCCCAAATACACTTGCACAAACTTCTCTGGCACTGTTCTGCTGGTTAGATTGTTGAGATGTGGCTTGAGCTGACAGCTTTCATTTTGAGAGCTGAATTCAGCTAAGGCTTTTTCCCCCCCACGTCCTCTGTGTGCTTGTTTTTGTGAGTTTTTGTGTATGCGGGGGTGTGTTTGCGTGTGTGTTTGTGCATCTGCACATGTGAAAACCAAACCAACAGATTGCAAGCAGTCACTCAGTTGTTTTCTGCCTGCTCATGCAACAAATCCATTTACGGCTAGTCAGCAAACCAGAGATGTCTATCTAAAAGAGGTCTGACACCAGAGCCACCGGGGCCAAAATGCAATTTTTGCGAGTACGGAAAGCCATTGCTATTATTTCTTTCCAGCCAGAGGAATAAAAGGAATAAACACCAGGGGCTTAAAATTCTTCAGACCTCTCCATTTTAGAGCATATACCTTTAGTTTCCGAAACCTTTCTGAGGCACTGAAACACAATAGTGTGAGACAGAAAATAGCCCACACAAGTGTAATGCATTATTAAGCTTATCTCGGTGCTGCAAAAATTGTTGGCCTGTTGCAGGCTGAAGACCACTCTTCTACTTAATGAATGCAATCCAAAGGATAAGGATTGAACACTGTATAGAGTAAGGTTGACTGCTACGTTTAGAGAAAAGGATAAGTGTTGACGTGGGAAATGCTGTCTGATCTGAAAGAGTTCAACAGAATGTTACATTTCTCCTGCCTGTATTGTTTATACACTTGATTTTATAAGATTTAGCTTCACTTTAACACTTTTTTTGAAGGGATTGGAGTGCAGAAAAAAATAGTTGGTATCAGCAAAATGGTGGAAAACTGCTACAATGTAAAAACAAAACAAACAAAAAAATAATCCAGATTTGTGTCCAATGTAAAAACTGTTACATTTACAGGAGAAACATTTTCAACATTTCTGTCACTCGCATAAATGAATGAATGAATACTTCAATACCATAAATGGCTGAAAGGAAAATAGAACAGAGCAGAGCAAAAGGGGGATTAGGTTAGACATCCAGTTAAAACCAGGTGTTTATTGTTCAAAAAGACACACAGCTCATTTTCAGACACATTCAATGAACCTCAACTTTTTCTGTTTAGTTAGGATTTTCATAAGTATTTCTATTTACTGAACGCCTGAATAACGAGATATTTTTGAGACCTCCAAAACTCTTACTCATACTTGAACACAATTTCTAGATGATTAAAGGTGCCGCGAACATGCAAGTGAAAACATCTCCTTTATGTTCACTCTTCATAGCATTTGGGTTATGTCCCCAAAAGATGAACCTGTTTTGATGCAAAATCTGCTCGAGAGAAAGTGAAAGACCTTCTTGAAGTTGTCGATTGAAATTTGATAGTGTGTCATTGTCTGCAGTCTTGTAACAATGTGGGTCCAAAGACTTAGCAAGGCAGAAGGCTTTTCTCCAACAACAGCATAAAAAGACAGATTACATTTTCCCGAAACACTCAAGGACAAAGGTCTTCATTTCTGGACATACATCCAGTGGTCTGATGAAGCTAAAATGAACATAAATAAAATTAATGCTTTGCCATGATTACTCTTATTACATGTGAAGAAAGAAAGGGGGAAGCTGGTAAGCTTGTGAACAGCATCCTACCTGTGATACAGACAGTGTCATTTTAAGTAGATAATTTGCTGAAGGTGAGTCAGGTGAACTTCACAGTTGGCATATGGGGCAAACAATATTATGTAAGACTGTTGAAGTGACGTTACAAGACACATTCAAAGCATCTAGTTTCAAGCAAAATGTCCCTCAAACATTAACTCTAGGATGTTTCTTCCTTTATAATTCAGAGGCATGTGACTGTTATGCTGATAAACTGTATTTACTTGTTTGAGAATTTAGAAACTGTTAAGACATAAATAAAACCTTTCTTTAAATTATTTTTCTAGACAGTCCAGAGTCTTTTTTTATTTTGGTTCCCAGTTTTTTCTTCCATAAATCTTGCCATTGGCTTCCCTTTTGTAAGAATATGTGAAGTGTCAGATTTTGAGCAGCCCAAAAGTTGTGTAATCATTTTTTTATCAGCTAAGAAAATGATTCAGCTCAATGCTCCTGCCTCACCCAATTTAGCTCCGGGTGGTACATGGGCCCGACATTTGGGCAAAACAATGTGAAGAAGGCAAATCAGTTCCTATAAAGCCTCGCAGCGCAGGCTTCCAGTGTCTTGGAGAGTTGATTTTATGATCTAAGTGTTGATGTTTAAAAGCTTATTATGGCATCCTCCTTCCTTATTCTTCTGATAATTTAATATCATGTGAGTCTCTGTGTGGACTGCAAAGGTCCTGTAAGGGAGGACTACATGTTTTGTGAACAAAACCAAAAGTAACAGAGTGGATTCAGTATAAGCCCCTAAGACAAGTCAAGAACGAGCTTTCTCAGGATATCGAGTAAATACAATGAGGGATTTAATTTCAATTCTTTAAATAAGGTGAAAGTAATGACAGAAAAGTCGAGAGACACAGAAAGAAAAATAAAGAAATTAGTTGTAAGCTATGATGGTAAAGCCATTGAAACAATGAATGGCTTTACATAACTTTCTCGACATGACATTCAAAGTGTTTCTCTTTTATGATATTCCTTTTTGTTACAGTATATCTTTTTTAAAATAATGTGGCTTTGATTTGATTTGATTTATTTAACTGAACTAACAGGACTTACTTTACAAACCATTCGGGAACTTAAATTATCCAATATCAGGATTTGTGTTGTTGCATCAGGTCAGTTCCCTCTTTATTTGATAATAAGATGTTGTGCCTGCAATGGACTGGTGACGTTTGCAGGATAAGCATGCTATCCTTGCATATCCATTTTGATATGGTAGTTGAATTTTATATTAAAGGCTGAACACAACATTAAGTGTTGCCAAATCTGGTTGTTTAACAGTAATCCATCTCTTCAACTTTTACTTTGTAGAGAGTTTCTGTAAACAATTTGCTTTGATAATTAAACTTTTTAAAATTTCTTTGCCTGTCATACTGCAATGGTATGCATCCTCTTACCTCGGTGTGCAAGTCGCTTCCTTTTTCCTTTATCAGAACAATAAAATCTATTGCCTGAAAACAGATTTTCCATGTTGGACAGCTTCAAACAGACTTTATTTTCTGCTACTGTAGTTATCAGTTTGGAGGCAGCTGACCCACATGTGACATTTAGGGACATATTGTCAGAAAAAGCCAGGAACACCAAACACACAGGTCATCCCTGTTCTTTAAGAGGTTTGTTGTTGTTTCTCACATGGGAAGAATCAGATTATACTACTGTAATAAACCAGTGCAGCAGGGGGACAAGGCATTTGTTGATCCTGATAGGCTGCAGTAATGCAGCAGCGGTTTAACACCTTTTGACTTATAGTTAACTGCAGGATACCCTAAAAGTTAATGGATGTGCTCCTCTCTTTGTTTCTTTATATTAAGCATACATAATATAATTTTAATACTTTAATTGTTCTAACTGCCTTGAACAACATTTTTCCTGAGTGTTTTCATAAACATGCTGGCGTTTAAAGCATGATCCATTTTTCATTATTGTTCATTTAATGTCATTTTCTTAACTGCTACAGCAATGACTTTACATATATTACTGGCTTCACTCTTCACAAAGTCCCCATATCTGAATCCTTGATAACTAAATTTTGTTACATATTCATTAATGGTAGACTTTCAATATTCAGAGAAAGAAAGATGGACAGTTGGGGCTGACAGAGGTCAAGTCCTGTATAATGAAGACTAGTGCAGAATAAAACTTTGCTTTATTCTGCAATGAAAGATGTGTGATGTTGTGTTTTACATTAGTTCATCATCACAGCTTCAATTTATTCTATTTTTCACAATTATGTTGGTCTTCTAACAGATTGTAGTTTTCTTATATATGCAAGTTATTTGCATTAGTTGTCATGTTGTTTTGTGGTAGAAAGTATTTTTATGTATACAAAGTAATATAAATAGCATTTCAAAATTGATTTACTGACAAATCAAGCTTATTCATTTTCAATCTGGTTAACTCAGTAATCTATTCTATACCTAGTTAAGCTGCTCCTCAATACTGCTAAATTATTATTGATTTTAATCAGTGGGAATCTAACAAGTTTTGTTATTACATTGGACGTTTCACCATATCTATTAAGACATGAGTATAACTGACTGCTTTTGCTCAAACTATGCCTAAACGATGTCCTTTTGACCTAAAGGTGACATGCACAATTGACCAGTTTATTTGGTCAAATGCTAAGAATAATCTTAGCATTATTCTAGCAAGATGTACAATAACGGCTATTTCTATTTCAACAAAAGCTGCCAACATTGATTTTGTTTTTGTTTGTTGTTTTGTGCAGTAGATAAACATGAATTTTAGTTATGATTTGTTTTTAAAGTTTGGTTTTGCATGAATAGGAGCAAAGAATCAAGCAAGAGCAGTGCAAACCATGCTTCCAATGAGTTCTTGAGAATATTAACTATACCAGTCATATCCAAACTGAGCCCAAGATTACGCAAACTGCACTTGGACAAGAAGCCTTGCACAGTCACAGCCTGAACAGCCAATTTAGCGAGTTCTGTTCTCACATACAGTGTTGAATATTTCAGGACTCCCTTGCCTGGATGAAAATGGCCTAACTTACTTTCTTCAGTCTGATTTATTATGCATTTACTACAATCAGTGTCTGTTTAGCCTTTCACTCCCAACCTTTAGTGCCAAACTCCAAAGGTTTTCATTATTTAAACTAAGGAAGAAAATGACAAATTTCCTCCTTAGCTCACACTGCCTTGATCTGCTGGGCTGCATTAACATGTCAGCTTAAGCTCAGAAAACTATAGAGAGGAAGATGAATGAATTAACTGGACTTTTTAGATGAGCGTCTCGAAAGTTGTTAAGAGCGAACACTGACTTTTACATGTTTGAAATCCTCATTTATGTATATCTGACACAGTGGAGGTTTGATAAGCAATTAATGCAATTATGGTCATAGCTAAGTTTATTTTCCTTTGAAATTATAGCCTTTTACTCTGACTTCTCACTCTGAAGTCCCCAGCTCTCTGATTTTCTTACCCCTCTCCCTCTCTTTGGCTGTCCTTGTCATCCACTCATGTCTGATGTGTCAGTCAGTCAAGAACTTAGCAAATCAAAGTGTATGAGTCCTGGAGAGTGTGCATGTATGTTTGATGTGTTTGTGTGCATGCGTGTTCATTTCTTTGTGTGTGTGTGTGCTGGTATGCATGTGCTCTATCTTGTGGACCCAGGCTTCTGTAATCTGACGTGCTTGGTTGACGTTCTTTAGCTGAAACTTTGCATGACTCCACAAAAATCTCTGGTTAAGCTGCAAGACAGTGCAAAAACCATGTGTCTCTGTGTGCTAGGGAAATTAAAAATGAATGCATGCATAAAAAAAGGCAGACATACAGAAAAGAGAAGAAGCAGGAGTTAAAAAAGATGAAGACGACAACAAACAGGCGTATATGTATTTATAAATACATATACAAAATATTATAAAACAAGATGTTTATTTAGGTTTTGTTTTTGAACAAGATTGGTTTTGAATCCGATTTCTTTTAGTTGGTGTGTGAGAGAAATCCATCCTTCATATGTTTGTTTGACTTTCTGGGAGTCTTAAAACAAACAAAACTACAAAATGTAACATAAAAACTGAAAAGTCTACTCAGTTTTTATCAGTTTTAACATTTTATGTTGTCCTATTTTTAGACCAGATTTTCAGTGCTTGCGAAAATATGTTGTTTTGTTGGACATTACCAAAGTAAATTAAAATTGTTTGACGGAAATCTTAACATCATCAGCTTCTTCTCTAACCTGGCAAATAGATTGCCATTTTTTAAAAAAAATTAAAAACTGCAACACTGTACTGTGACAAATGTCACTAATGTGATGAAAACAGATTGTATCTGTATGTAATGCTGTGGTATGTGTCTGGAAACGTTGTGACCAAAGTCTACAGTAGTTGTGTTGGTCTAGAAGCAGAGATTGTAGGTGACCAATGAGAGATGAATCATGTAGGACTTAAATCTGTTTCCATGTTACAGCTTTCCTTAGCAGGTCTTTGTATCGGCTGCATGACTTAACATCACTCCACATTCAAGCTGAGAGGATTGTGGTGTAGAGGTGGAAGCGAAGCAGAGCAAGCAACTGCTGCGCACATAATAAAATACAAGCGAACATATTTCAGAACTCTGTGCAGCAGGTTCTGGTGGCGCTAAAGGGAAAACTGGTCATGATCACATTAACAGACTCAATGCTCTTGGCTCTGCAGTGACGCAGAGACTAACAGTTTCATAGATTGTAGCTATGGTGAGATTTTTAAGCAGCAAAACAAAAGTGAGAAAAATCAGGAAGAAACAGCTCAGAGAGTTTAGATTAGCGATATTTAATAATGTGCATCAGACCCTCTTTGTTTAACCCTTATTCAAAAATATTTAAAGATATTCATGCTTTAATATTATTGTGATGACAGACAGATATCACTGAGTATGAAGACCAAAGATGGACATAAACATAACATAAAGCAAAAAAGTAACTGATTCTATTTATCTTCTTTCTTATGCTACTATTTATTAAAAGTATTATCCACATAAGACTTAACTTATTAGGAACTATTGGTGAAACCTAATCTGAGATTAATTAGTATTGAGAATATTGTCTGAGCAGATTGACTGTCCAAACCTCATGGTAGAAAGTATTTAGCATAAAAAATTACATTGATGTTCTTTTTTTTCAAATGATTCCAACAGATCATTGGAGCCATACTTTTCAGACATATTACTGTCCTGCTCAGAAGCTGTAACCACATTTATTTGTAAATAACTTTCATCTGCTATTTTTAAAGTACATAGTAAAATATTCGAATGCTAGAGGTTATTACAATCCACATTTGCCATTTTAGCAGGCAGAGCTCAAACGTTTTCACAAATACTGGATGTTGTCCAAAAAAAGATGACTTTTACAAAAGAAAAATGTGTTTAATAGATCAACTGCTTTGGCCAATGCTAGCACACTGGACAGGACTTATTATCTTATGGTGTGGTCAGTAGGTTAGTTTGACATTAAACTAACCTAGGTTATAAATGTCTATTACAGAGACATTTAGAACCTTTTTACTTGTCAAGACCAGTGGGAGTCTTGTACTCTTTGCTCTACCAAATAATGGTCCATTTTAGACTTGATGGGAGAAAATAAATCTACTGTTTTTGCTGTAGGTGCTTTTGTTGTATTTTTAGAACTCTTGTGTCTATCTGAAGAAGGTGAGAGTTTTGTTTTATGCACAATGGAGGAGGTGCACTGTTCCATAGGAATTTCACTTAAGAGAATTACATTAGTTGTATAAAATCCAGTTTGACAAGCACCAGAATGTAATATTAGTGCACTTCTTTAATTTAATTAGAATAAAACAAAAAAGTTTAGAAATATTACATCTAAAAAAAAGGACAATACTATTATTTCTACTGTAAGTGCATGCCTGCATCTCCAATATCTATATAAGTATATGTATATAGAGTTTACTTATACATTTTGTATCAAATTTACTACCCAAGACTGTATTTTCTCTAATATCAGAATAAGCAAACATGACCATACTTATGAAGTGTTTATGTAACTTAGCTTAGAAAACAGATACAGAAGTCCTCCTCATTATTAAGATAAATACTGATGGTGCTCGTAAAAATATAGTTACACTTTTGATCCACAAAGACACATTTTGAATGTTCTAAGTCTTTACCATAGCTCTTGGTGAGGACTTATAACACATCTTGATTATACTAAAGAGCAATCAAGCCTTAGAACATATACTGCCCTGAAGCGATCACCATATGTAGTGACACACTGCTGTCGAGTGCCATAGCCCTTGATTATATTTTTTTAGTTAATTCTTTTGAGATTTTTTTCAATCCCTTACAAGACTAATAAGCTGCAGAAATCTTCTTTCTGAAGGCCTCAAACAGTTCTTTCAATGCTACCATGGTAGTTTTGTGAACAAAAGTCATGGAATCCTGCTTTCAGACAGAAAATGTGTGCTCTCGACTTATGGCAGAAAAATTCCCCCATACTTGTTTTTGCGTCAACAAAAACAAACAAAACAAACTAAATGATCAAGGTTTAAAGAAACAAACTTAAAACTGCTGCGTTCTAATGATGTGAAACTGATGTAGTACCTTATGTAGCGTGTAATTTTAGTCAAATTTTAGTATGAATAGATGTGTCCTAATGTAGCATTTTTTATAGCATTCTTAAACAATTTCTTTATATCTTGAATTTCCAAGTATTGTTAAAATTCATATAAAATAGTAATATGTATTTCCGATTATGTTTCAGAAACATGCATACTGCTCTATCTGTAAAATAGATGTTTTTTTTTGTCTTTTCCTTGAGCGCTACGGAAATTTTCAACACCCAATCAAATCAGTGTGGCTCACTGATAAAAACTTTATGCAAAACAGATGACATGGGGTTTAACATATAAAGACCAACTTTGATCGTTTTTTTTTTATTCAAAATTCAACCCCCTCCCCAGAAGAGCATGATGAAGAGGATAAAATCAGTCAAAATGACTCCACAGGGGTCTGTTACGAGTCACAACTGTTGGATTGTGGAAGAAGATTGTCTATGCTTGTATAGAAAGTGTTGAGTTTTCAAGATCAGCACACTTGCGAGGTAATTACGACGCTTCGTCGCACTCCTGCTGCGAAAGAGCCAGCATGTTTCAGTTTAATTGCCCTTCAGTGCTCCTGACCTCTAACAGGACATCCCAATTGCTTTCTAATATTTCTAATACCACCTTTTGTGGAATTCTGGTGTAACACGTCAAATGAAAAGGACAGAGAAGCCAACATCTATGACATCAGGTGAGCAAGGCAGCACTAGCCAAAGAACAAACTTGAATTTTACTTCACCACAGCAGCTGTCGTCCTATTACCCATTTCTTTTACAGTTTTTCTCTTTTCTTTTCCGCGTCAGGCACCAGTATTACTATTCAGTCCTTGATCCTTAATGTAAAGTTAATTATTTTTAGTTCTGGTGGTTGCTTTTCTGTTGTTGTATTAAGAAGGGAACAGTAAGAGTTTTTTTTTTGTTTTTTTCAAAGTCTCTCTTGCACACTAAACATTGTCATGCTTCAGTAAATCTGTTTTGCTTCACTAAGACCAGTGGATGACAGATGCACATTTGTGAGCAAAATAAAATTTCTGCAAATAAAAATGTATTTCTATTAGCTTCATTCATCTTTCATTTATCTATTTTTTAATTTTTTTTATCGTTTTAACAAGTAAATTATAAATGTGCTTGTGAAGAGAGCTACTCTTGCATGTCATTTAATGGATTTCTTTAATACTCAAAATAATTCAAAAAAGCCACATCTTTTGCAATGAGATGCGCAAAAGATGTGGCCTTATGAACCTTATGTTCATAAGGTTATTTATGGAAAAATGAAGTGTAAAAAATTATGTGTAATTAAAAGGAAAACTCTTAAGTTCACTGTAGATTTTTTCCAGCACTCTTCAAAGAGTGCTTCTTTGCAAAAACCAATTAAAAACAAAAAATAAAGAACAACAAAAAGACACCTTTTGAAAGCTCTGAGTTTTAGTCTTCATCTTTTACCTAACCAATATGAAGACCTTCTAAAGTCGAGGTAAAGTTTAAACACAGGATGTCCTCTAAAATGATGAGATTGTGATAGTTCAGCTACCTCTATGTGCGTCTCTTGCTCTTGGCTCGATCAAATCAGAAATTGAAAAGCATCTGTGAATGGATTTTGCTGTTGGCTTTCAAGTGAGAGTGCATGTGTCATATACGAGTGTGGCGCTCAGAGTAGCTGGGAAAATTGAAATTAAACACCTTTATTGAGCTGTACTCTTGACAGGAGGGCCAGACTGGACAAGATAAGATGAAACTTTATTAAAAAGTGTGGAGAAATTAGGTCATCATAGCAGCAAGAGCAAGACTGACAATTGTGAGTGCTCCTACACTTGTAGTAAAACTCTTCAAAATGAAGACCTGAAATTAGATATATTCTGCCTTGGTGGGAAATGTAATGAAGAATGCAGGTTGTTGTTGCACAAACATTGTCTGTACAGTGTTATAGTTTTAAAATGTAATTTCTTCCTAGCATTTGAAATTGTGACAGTACGAACACAATCATATCTCTCAGATTTCTTTTGTTTATAATGAACATGCACGTCTATGACAGTCCTTAGTGTGACATACATCTTTTCAGATGTGGAATATGCACAGGTTGGTTGATATGCGTTCCTGCTGCAAACAACATTGTGAACAGTTTATATTTGGAGATAGGTGACAAGAAAACAGGGAGGTGGAAAGTCACTTCACCTACAAATATGAGGAATAAATTCGATAATGACCTAAAAAAGCTATTCTTACTTCAGTGTTTTTTTTCCCCATTCTGTTAGGATTCTGAGTTGTCTATTATTTTGTGTTCCTTAGTTCTTTCTAGTATTTCTGCTTTATTTTTATTTTTACTTAAGTTTATCTTAGTGATTCTAGTTATGTTCTTGTGTCTAGTCCTTTACTTAGTTGCTCTAGTTTTGATTATGTTTCTTATGTCTAGTTACTTTTGTTGGACTCATTTCCTCACCCCCTGTGATTCTGCTCTCTCCCCTCACACCTGTAATCAGTTAGCTAATCAGCCCCGGTCTTTTGTTTCAGCATTCAACCTCTCAGTACTTAAGCACCTCTTTCTCAGTCACTCCTTGCTGGTTCCTTCCGTTACTTCCCCATTTTTTCTGCATTGTCCCTGAGTCTCCTTACTGCCTTTTCCTTGGGAATTATTTTTGGTTTGACTCTGTCTTCTCATATTTTTGTAAGTGTTGTTCATTGTTTTTTTCATTAAATCTGCAATACAACATTATCTTTCAAGCCTGCTTCATTTAGGTCCATATACAAACACTCAACATGACACATTCAGTGTTTACCTTGTGTTCTTATTTTATGTAATCGTTTTGTTGCTAATTATGCTTCAGAAACAGCCGTTGAGTTTAAATTAAACTCACAGCTACATGTTGTTGAAAAATGTGCTTTATAGAAAACTCAAATTTAAAATGTCCAAATGAATATATACACATATAATCATTATACACAATATACACAATCCCAGCAAGTTGGCTTGCTGGGATTACAACATAGGGTATGTACATTGAATACAAAGTTCTTAAGGAAGCTTTGTTTTAACCAAGATAAAGCCCAGATCAAAAATCCTGCATGTTAGGTTAATTGGGGATGCTAGATCACCCCTGGGATTGAGTGACTTTGGCCTCTGTCCTGGCCTTGTAAAGGACTGCTGACCTTTCCAGGTTGCACTCTACCACTTGTGTAGTGACCGCTGGCATAGGCTCCAGCTTACTATGATGCCAGACTGACAGTGTGAAGAATGACTGAACAAATAATCTGACAGCAGACCAAAAATGTGTGTGTCTACAAAAAGAGACAGCAATGCATCACACACACTGATCTGCACGCATTCACTGTACACCTATGCTCTTTTTTTGACTGGACTCTATACATGCTTTGTTAAAAATGACTGCGGCCCTGAAAGCTATTACATGTTGTAAAATACAAAAACCAAAGCAAATACAGGATGGTAATTTCTAAAAAGTCTTTAATACTTTGCTCAGAATATTCTGCTTTAGTATGCATTTAAGTATGCATATTAAGTGCTCCTTAATATGCATGGACTAAATCGCAACATTGACGTAATTATGTTTTCATGTAATTTTTATTGTTGTAGGACTACCTTCTGGGTGTTAACATTGAACACAATACCATACTTAAAACCTACAATAACACTGAAAGGTTAAGACTTTTATTTAAGAATACAAATAGTTTTTGATTCTCTCCATCTGCACAAGGCTGTTTCCCTAGCTTCAGACTTTACAGGATTTAACTTCTCTACCACTACATTTTTTTTTATAAAACCTTATTTATTTCTGAATGCTTTAAATTCACTGACATTCTTCACATGTGTTTTGTCTACACATGCTGTGTCTCTGCAAGAAACATACACCTTACACCATAAAAGGAAATATAAAGAAATGTTTGTTTTAACAAACAGGTTAAAAAAATATATTTTTTAAGGCATTTTCCTCCACATGAATTACTGAATGAATCATTGACATTGTTTACCCATGAACACAGAGTATTTGTTTGTGTCCCCTAGAGGCCTGGATATTTTTTTCAGTTAATGACCGAGTTTAAGTGCAGCGTTTGATGCCAGTTCATTTGGAGTTAAGTTGACTTGCCACTGCCCCAAGGCTCAACTCACTGGGAATTGAACTGCCAACCTTTTGGGTCACATAGTCTGAAACACTTTCTGGCCGTTCTCAGCGATCTGGATAACGAGCCCGTTGAGAGTAGATGACTGTGTAGATTAGCATAAATTTACATAAATTAGGGAGGCAATTAATATTCTGTTCAATCTGTTCAGAAGTCATCTGACACTTGGAAAGACAAGGAAAGGAAAACAGGAAGGCACAAATTTAGGCACGCAGCAGCAATCACACCACGCCTAATAATGGTCTGTCAGAAATGTCAAGGTCTAAATACTCTGATGTAATATTATTAATTAATGTGTTATTAATTCAGTGGCATCATGAGAAGTTACTGATCTAATGTGCTTTAGTCAGGATAGCAATACAATGAAGTATAGTGAAAATATATTATTTACAAGGTTGTTTAAATATAATTTTTAACTTCAAATATGCATATTATATTCTTTAGATTTTATTAGAGTTTAAGTATTTTTTATTATGTAAACTTTTCGTCTCATGCCCTTTTTTTTTTATTCCCTTCATCTGTTCCCGGTTTGTTTTTAATTTTCTGTCCAACTGTACCTGGGTTTGTAGCACACCAGTATTCTTCTTGTAGTTAACTCTCTTTTCAGCTGCTTTGCCTTCTTTTTTTACTTGTACTCTCACTTTTTTCATTATTTCATTATCGAAAAGCCTGTGTCTAAATTATGTTTTGCAATTTAGTCCCTCTACCACCTCATCCACATGACAACCCTTTTGAAAATACTTACTAGTACTTGTGTTAACTTTACATCAAACTTCACAGAACTCTTACAATGTAATATATACACATTTGTTTAACCTTATTGAATGGACCAATAAAAAATACTTGGTAAAAAATTGGATCTAAAACACTACTCAAATGGAGGAATGCATGGAGGGATAGAAGATCAGTAGATAGACGGGGCATGGATGGATGGGTCCAAAATATAAAACTAAAAATTTTTTTGTCATAGTAAAAAAAAAAAAGAGATCAGTCAAAATTTAAAATTTTGATTTGCTGGAACATATATCTACTGTACATTTAAATTCTTAATGTGCGAACATATGAATCATGACTAAAAAAACAAGATGCTGGATAGAATTAGCCTGTTAAAAACCAGACCCTTGTTCTAAGCTTCGCTTCATTCAGAGGGTCTGGACTTTATTTGGCTTTGTTTGTTTTCTAAGCAAAATTATTTCGAATTTTGAAATTTTCCTGGCAAAACATCAGTGTGAAAATTAACACTCATATTGCTTCTAATTATGATAAAGAATATTGGCTTTATTTCGTCTATTTTCCCTGACGTAAACAGGAGAGGAGCTATTAGGTTAAGAAAAAAAGCACCTGAGAATGCATTTATTCGGCACATGTTTTGAGACAAAATTGCAGAGAATCTAAAATACTAATCAGAACAATATTACATCTCAGTGCTGCACTCAGCCTCTCCTGGGAAACCAGTAATGAGACTCAAAGTTATGTTTGTGAAACAACTTTTATTTTTCAGTGGTACTTTTGGAAACATATTTTTATCTTCAACACTCATGGCTTTCATGAGTTATGGTGCATATTAAATCACTGAATTTATTTCATAATTAAAAACAAAAAGAGACAAAATGTTAACTATTCATATGCAAAAAAAACTCCTACTATGTGTGTTATGATGAAAACACACAACTCTTCTGAATTACGCCTCTATATTCATTTGTCTGACTAATCCTATCTTTGTGGCCAGTTTTGTTTGTGTACAACACACTTTTCCGCTGTTACATAAACATTTCCCCCGAGGAGGAATAACATGTATTAATCAATACAACATGCTTTTGAACACCACAACATGGCTATATGATTTCATACAAATGAGGAAATAACACGAGCACACACAAATACACACACAAAATGTAATGGAAAAAACAGAAAGAGACACATATATATGTTTGGACATCTATCACAAACAAAGTATCTGATTCATGGACTTTTGGACTGTTATATGAGAATGAAAGCCACATAAGGGGATGTTGCTTACTGCTTATTAATCGTTCCCTGTCGCAGCATCCTTGCTTGCTCCTTTTATAACCCAAGCGGGAACTGCATGCTCATATTTCACATGTCATAATTTCCAAATGAAATAAACTTGATCCCTGAGGAATAACTGGAAAACATCATTAACATACATACATTCAGTTGTGACCACAAACACTAACACAGTTTCATTATGTCACAACAGTTTGGTTTTCCTTAGTTCATGATGACCGACTACTGAACTGTGTGCATTATATTCCGCGAATAACTTGAGCAGCTTGATTATTAAAATTTCTTCTTAGCAAATTACCTAGCTCACATCTTTGTTAAAAGCGGGATGATTATTTGTGTTGTGCAGCGGTCTCACTTCTGCCTATGAGATGTTGATGATGGTGCTGGCATAACATGTCCAATTTTCAAACTCAGTCCAAGATAATCAAGAGGATTTCAAAGACCGAATATGTTCAGGTTTTTATTGTTTTTCAGGGGCCAATAGGAATCCTTAAAATATTGCCGCGACTTATAGAATTCAACAGCAATCACTTCCTGGATATATACAATATCAGTGACGTGCTGTGAGATTCATAGCTGGTGAGGATCTGACTTAATCATAATCATACTTACAAATATATATACCCCTGCATGTTACTGTTTACATAAGAAAATTTCACGCATGCGGACAAAGCTGGAGGGCAAAAAGACAATTCTTTATCATATCATCCATAGCTGCACTTCCTCTGTAGAATAATTCCATGAACTCAATCAAACTTGGACATGTAGATATTATAAATTTTGTGCTGTGCTCGACAGCAAAGGGAAAAACCGTTAAAGTACAACTCAAAACCACGTCTTTATCTCTCTCTGTACCGGTGCATCTACGAGCAGGCTCGTTGCCATAGCAACTGACAACAACGAAACAAAAACACTCAAACATTTCCCACACTAAAAGCAGAACGTTCAGTCTCTTGCAGTAGTATGGTTTTAGCCTTAATGTTTATTTTGCTATTAATAAGCATATACACACACACACACACATATATATATATATAATTTAGCTACAACTATTGGCATGACGTCAAGGCCTGTGTCTTCTCTTGAATGCTGAAGTATCTGCAAAGTTTTCATAGCTAGAAACAACCCCAGGCTTTGTCTTGTATTCTTTGAGTCAATTTTCTCATCATGTTTTTCACTGGGATTGCTGTGAAATGGCTTCTCCAGCAATATTGGAACATGGTGTTAGTGAGGTGCTGCAATGGGGAAGCGTTGTTGCCACTTACTGGGATTGATTGGCATGCAAACAATCAAACCTTTCAATAGATGTCTGGTGTCAAAGAAACTTCCCTGTAAATGCCAGAATGCTGGTTTCTTTTAGCATGACGTTGCCTTATGACAAAGAGAGTACCTTTGCTTACCGAATGAAATGCAGATGTTTGGAATGAATGACATTAAATCTGTTTAGTCTGCAAAGGTTTAGTCATAAATCTTAGTAGAATATTTTGGGGCATCAAACAAATCTCACTAAAGTGGAAAATTCAGAAGATTGTGTTTAATCTCCGGGTTCTGTAATACAGGATTTGTGAAATTATAATAATATTAAAATATCAAAATTATTGCTTAGCAAGCTTAGTTGTTTAGCAGAAGTACATTTTTCATATACACGGCTATATTGCATTTTAAAACTTAAAGCTTGACAATAAATCAAATACACATAATTACAAAGATGCAATGTACATTGAAATCAATTGGGTTATATCCCAAGACAAAAATAATGTTGGATCAAAATTATTTCAAGCATATCTACGTGTAGTAAAATAACCATGAAATATGCAACAAATAAGCGGGGAACAATAATATCACCATAGAGCTTTAGTAACTAATAGACCGTTTAAAAGCCAAGCTTTTTGAACACAAGTTGAAAGCAGAAAAGATCTAGTTTGTTTGAAATGTAAGCAGCAGAAGAATGAAAAAGGGAAGAGTGAAAGAGAAGAAGCAAAATCACAAAAGTATGATTAATAAAAAATTAAATACTGAAACTTTGGAGATTCAAATTATATTGGGATGTGATTTTAAAAGATGAAAACACTAAATGATAAAATTTAAAAGAGCATTTGAAATGTTAAATAAGAGAACAAAGTCTGCTGTATGGGTTCCAAAGAGATGACTCTCAAAGCCGAGTTATTAGGAAGTTCTTTAAAAGTAAGAAGTGAAAGTGAAGCAATATGAATACAAAAATGCTAAGTGGGAACTAATACATGGAGTCAGTTTATGAAAGGAAGATAGGAAACGCAACATAATGGGGAGATAAAATAAAGCTGTCAAAGGTTAATGTAGATTCAAGAAGAGAAAGGGAATAGAAGACATTGACACGAGGAGATGGGGCATTCAGGGATGGTGAGAGAAGGTGGCGCGTAAAGAGAAACATAAAGAGAGATGGACAAAGACGAAGATGAAAAGTGTGATCAGGGGCTGACCTTCTCACCCCCTCCCTTTGCATTTTCTTTTCTGCTTCTTTTCACAGCTATCAGTCAATAATAAGTATAAATTTATGTTGTGCATTAATGCAGGTGTAGACAAGTTTGTGTATTTATGAGACTAGTAGTTGAGTGTGTTGGATGAAAGTGTTGCGTTTATGTTAGTCTGGGTCACGCCATGAACAATAAGAATCAGAATCCTGATCAGACATCAAAGACATCACATTGATGGACTCACACACTTTCATGGACCCGCACATGCATAAACACACACACCCCCACGCACACAAACACACACAGTTTTGATGCATCTGAAGAAGTATGTAAGTTTAAATGTACTTTAATCACATTCTCTCCTAATCAGCACAGTGTAACTGAATGATAAAATTAGATTTTTCTTTGCAAACCGTAAGAATAAACTTTAAGGGATAGTTGTCTAGTTTTACTGTCAGCTGTGACATTGCTAATATGGAGATAAGTTGTTTATGTAAATCTGTCTTAATTAGCTACATTCAGTTAAATTGATTCTTCAAAGGGTTGCAATTACAAGCCATTGTGGTTTTTCATGGAAAAGTTAAAATGTGTTTAATTATTGTTTGATTTAATTTTGTTCTTAGTGCTCTAAAATACTCCTCTCAGATCTCAGACGTTACTGCTGACACATGGCAAAACTATTCAATAATGGCAATGAGATCTATCAGAAAAACAAAGCACCACTCCCAAAATGCAGAAATGACTAATGCAAAAAAAAAAAGAGTTCTGTGTGTTAATTCTGGACTCAAGTTCTAAAGGTCGTTAAATGTCATGAAACGAAATCAAATGTTATTGGCATATCTGTGAAGTGATTGAATGCTACTCTCTTTGTTCCTAAAAATGAGAGCAAACAAGAGAGAAGAGAAAGTCACATGATTGTTGGCAAAGTAGAGTTTGTTGGTAAGTTACTGCGGATTAGTCTACCTGCATGACAACCTGGATAACATGTAGGAATCCCAAACTTTAAAGCTGTCTATGTGACAGGCTCCCAATCTTGTGTGTGGGGGTGTGTGTATGTTTTAGAAGTATTTAGTATGAGTACATAGATTATAACATTCACATCACTCCACCATGGCTAATAAGGAAAGCTGTCATGTCCTAGATTTTTAATTCAACTCAATGGCTGTATTTTGTTTGGCACTAAGTGGCTTTAAGAATGCATAGTCATAAGTTTTACTTTGTGAGTCACCTTGTTGTAAGGATCTTATTAATACAAGGTGTCAAAAAGAAAACTGGTGGGGAAATCTACTTCTCTATATTGAGACAGATTTTAAAAAAAAAAACATTTGACTCTTTGGTACAGCAGTTCTTGTTTATAAGCTGCATTTTAAGTGTCTACATTATAAAACTGAAGTCAACACTTCACCAATAGTCAAACAAGGGTTTAGGGACCATCTAGAAATTGCAACATCCCACCATAGTATCTAATTACATCAAAGGCCTTGTCTGCAATTCCCAGCAGACATTTGTTTCCTCTTCATTTTATTCCAGGCTATCTTGGAGCATGTCAGAGCTGCTGATGCAACACATATATTAAAGTGTTGCGTTTATATATATATATATATATATATATATATATATATATATATTAAAGCAGAACATTCAGTGTGTTGCAGTGATATGGTTTTAGGCTTAATGTTTATTTTGTGATTATTAGTCACAAAGTCTGGGATCATGAGCGCCCCCTGCCATGAGGTAAGAGAACTGCCTTCCTCACCTCGAATCTGTTCTCTACCGTTTCTGATCGCTCCTCAGCACACAAAACATGTTATACACACAGTTGGTGACAAAAAGCACTGTACATTATATACATAAGCTAAATTATGGAAAATCAGTTCATACATTAAATGTTTTTGGCGACGTACAGACAGGAGGGACATGCTCCAATAGAATGACAGCCAGTGCAGTTAGCGAGAGGTTGTACAATCCCAGGTGAGTCTCAGCTCGCTTCTGCCTCACCAGCTGCGCTTCCAAGCATTTGAATGAGAAAATACAAAAATTCAGCGATTTTGAAGAAAAAATTATAAAAAATTGATTAAGCTAAATGAAAAATAAATACTTTGTAGTACAAACCGCTGGGTGAAAATAGCAATATAAATTATTTTATCATTATGTATTATTTTTCCATGATGACAGGCCTCCCCTGACCGCACGTTACTGATATATATAATGTCTGGTACTTCTATCTTGAATGTGTATGCTTCCAGTCCCTTTTCTTAAAAGGTTTGTTGTGATATGCAAGTAAAGATAGTTTAAAGGGGCAGTATTATAGTTTGAAAAACCAGGCACATAGTGCCTGGTTTTTTTTTCCAGGCACATAGTGCAATTTTATAGCACAATCAAGTAACTATTACATTCGGTTGTCATAAAAATGCTGTATAGATAAAACATTACTTAAATAAATTTAACGCCTTGAAATTGAGTCTCATGCTCCACCTTCAGCGTGTCATCACAACAACGTTCCTGCACTAGTTCGCTTAGATATGTTGTTTGGAGATGGAGCTTGTATGATAAGCTCAACAGATG
Organism: Brachyrhaphis roseni; assembly: GCA_903066815.1. Taxonomy (NCBI): domain Eukaryota; kingdom Metazoa; phylum Chordata; class Actinopteri; order Cyprinodontiformes; family Poeciliidae; genus Brachyrhaphis; species Brachyrhaphis roseni. Next base: position 63,662 of record CAEFZY010009897.1, on the reverse strand, counting down.
CACAGTTCCACCTGGTGTTTTCTAATTGTTGCTGCCACTGGTCTGGTGGAACTGTGTGGGAGAGTTTCCGGGTAGGGATGTTCTGTGAGGAGGAAACTCTGGTCTCCAACCAAGGAGATGCTGTTTGGAAAAGGAGGCACTCAGTGGGACCACAAATTTATGCAACCCTGAATGGCTGCCCCTGGAGATTCACGGACTTTCCATATATGTAAGAAATAATAAAATTCTAGGAATATTTTTGATAAGCTGAGCTTTACATGATACCATCAAGTAAAGCTGTAAAAAAGTCGCTTTGACATAATGCTCCCTCCTCTAATTTTTTTTTTTTTTTTTTTTAAAGAGAAAGACTTGAAGGAACTTAATTACGGAAGCAGTATGCTCAAATCTGTAGGTAGCACCATTACCACAGTGCTGTAAAATTTATGCAATATACTTAACGTGCTTCATTTCCCATGTTATTCATAGAGACATGTTTGATCTTAAAAAGTAAAGACGTGGAATTGACATTTTAAACTTGGGTTGCTTCTCGAATTAATGCACTATTTCTGAAACTGTTAGCAGAAATTTCTATTGTCTCTGAATATTGGTGCAACAGAATACATTTTGTTATGCGGTTCCTTTTATTCCGCTTTCAGTTGTTTGTTTGTAGCATTTTTTTTCTCATCTTTTGTCCAAAGTGCCACAGTGACATTTGCCAAAATATGCTTCAATATGCTTGTTGTATGAATATGAGATAAAAAGAACAACTTTGATTGATTGAGAGACACAATATATATATTAAAGTCCAATATGTCATTGAGTGTCAGCAAATCCAAACACAATTAAAGAAAAGAAATCTCTCAAATGAGTCTTTTAGGATATATCCACCAGCTGTAACTGCAGCAGGCAAGATGATCTCAAAAGACTGATTGGTTCAACCTTTATTCAGTATTGAATGACCCCTTTTTATAAAGTACTTAGTTAAGCTTTAACAACACTGTACAACATTTACATTTAAATAGTGTTCAGTCAGAGAAAACTATTTCTACGCTTCAGGAAACTTACATGTCACATAGGCATATTTGTACAAGCTGGCACACCAGTGCACTCATGCACACACGTGCATATGGTTGTTAGAGAAAGTATGTTTGACATTATGGTAAGCTGTGGCATGCCATATCAGAGAGACAATCATTCACTACCACATAACATGCAGTAAGTCCATTGCACTCTGACACACTCATAAAGAGATAAAAAGAGATTGTACACTTTCAATCCATCACTTTCAATAAAACATAAAGTTACAAATACATTTACGCACATCAACAATCATTCATTGATTCATTAACCACAATCTTTCATCCATCCATCTTTCTGAGAATACCATGGGAGAAAGAAACACAGAGAGAAGAAAGTTAAGTGAAAGGAAAGGACAAATGGAAAAACGGTAGGATCATAAAGTGGAAAATGATATCAGAAAGAAATAGGTGAATATACTGTATATCTTTGAAATGGAGAAAAAAAGCTAGAAAAGAGAAGTAGGAGAAGGAAAATACGTAGAAAATGAAAGACCAGTGGATGAAACCTATAAGGAAAGAGGATCATGAGCAAAGGCAACAGTGAAGAAAAGGCTACAGAGACCTTTTATATTTTTACATGAACGTTCAGCTTCGATGTCATTTGTACATTAATTCTATTTAAATAATCAATGTGTCGCTGAATGAGCTTTGAGTACCCATTAAACTATTTTTTAATATATATTTTTACAACTTTTTTGATGTTTAGAGACATTTTTTACTTTTGAAGGTTTTTGTGTTTACTTGCACTCAGTGTGTTTCAGCTCTTTGTAAAAGAAGAGAAACAATAAAGAAAACATTTATATATTTTTTAAAAACCACCTGATCTTGTTAAGTCTATAATTTCACCTTAGTTTTGGGGCACTTTTGAGATTCATTCTAATGGGATTCAGTCAGATTAAGTTAAATTTAATTTCATTAGGAGGCTGAGTCACTGCCAAATATCCTTCAGCCAACTAGAAAACACCAAAACCACAACACTGGCTCAAAGGTTCACATCTAAAGACTCACTTATACAAGTCAGATGAAGATTTTGGATTCTGCTAATTTAATCTACAATAAGAAAAGGCAGCTTGTGCTACTGTTCAGTAAGGTTAAAACTTCACAAAAGCCATTGGTTACTTTTGCTAGTCTAAAGCTGTACAATGTGTTTTCATTTGAGAGACTTGGTTCTGTGATGCATAATTCAAATCTGCAGTGAAATATACAAAGCACAGATCATCACATAGGAATCTTATACTTTATAGCATTTATGATAATTTACTTTAAATCGGTCTGTATTTTTGGCCTTTGTGGCAATCACCAACAGGACTCTTAAGAATTTAGTAAATAATCTTCACATTATGGTTCAGGTTGTGTGTGTGAGAAGGAGAGCGGGGAGGACTATTTGTGACTGTAAGCTTTTTGTACTCTTGTAGGTGTGTGTGTCCAGCCAAAGCACAAAATCCGTAAGAGGGGTTCTTTATTTCCCTAAACACAACAAATATTGATCTGGAATACAAGGAACGCCAAGAAATGATACAAATACATAAACAGACACGTACGCTTTCTCTTTAAAACAACAATTTGAACACACATTTACCTGAGGTGTAAATGGGTGTTCAAGTAGAAATATAGGGGTTCAACAGGGCTCACATAGTTTTTATGAGCATCGTTGCACACACAGACAGTTGGGCAGATAGCACAGGAGAGCTGGGCAAGAGAGGAAAGTTCAGACACACACACAACCACCCACCCACCCCCACACACCCCAGCACACATATAGAAACACACTGCAACAGTTAAGCAGCTGGTCTGCCAGCTATATCAGAGCTATTTCTCAGAATAGACAAGGACCAATTGCAATGATTAAATATGGCCTCATTGGCATTACAAAAAGTTGAAATACTTCTATCATTAGAGAATACTCATAATAATTAACTCTGACTTTCAGTATTTTTGATTTTGAGTATTTGTGCATGCCTGGGTTTTATAGCTAGCTCTCGCAGATTGGAAACGTACATGCCAGGTTAATTGGTGATTCTGCATTGACTCCACGAGTGAGTACAATGCGTGAGTGAGTTTGTCTCAGGTGTAATAACATGTTTGGGATATCTTCCAGTTCTCACACAGTGACACTGCCATGCTGAATAGAACAAACCAGGTTGAGAAAATGAATGAATAAACTGTGTAAGACTTCTTCTGTGTCTCAAACCAAAGCTATCTGTTACACAGCTGGCAGTATGTTTAATGGTAGGGTTTCAGTCTGACTTCTTACGGGTAGCTAACCTTGATGGCATTGTCAACATTTTTCAAAGAAGTTCAAAAAGGTCCACTGCTGCTTTCACATATATTGTTAAACACACTTGCAGTAAGTGTTGAGTTAATACCAGCAGTGGATTTCAACAGAGCAGAACAGAAAAACAATGATGCTCCTGCTGTGACAGTGCTCTTGAACTAACATAATGACTGCTGAAAAATTGTAAGGAAGTAGCAGTAAAAGGAAAGAAAGTCACTAAATGAGTCAGTGTTTTTCAAAAGCAGGTTGTGGTGAAGGAGGAAATCCAGGAAATAATGTAAAGAGGTAAAAAATCTTGAGTTTAATCCTCAATATGTTCAATAAAGGTTGCGCTTGGACGGGTCAATATCTGTGACAGATTTGAGTGCTGAGGCAGAGTCTGCAAAATCTGCTGTGCACATCAATTGCTGGCTTGACTGATGTCATGCTGTATAATAAAGGATTTTTGGGCATATGCATATCATAGATTAATCAGCAATTGTGCCTTGTCAATTATGTGTCTCAGACCATAACTTATACTTGTGTAGGCACATTTAGAAACAAAGAAACAAAACTTTTTATATGAAGCATTGGTCGTAAGTGGAGTGTCGTTATTGCAGGGGTGATACAAGAATTTATCTTAATACTGGAGGCCAAACTAACTACTTTGAATTATCTCAGCATCCATTCAATGACATCCTGGTGAGACAGATTATACTTTATGACTTAAATCTTTTAGTTTATGACCTCATTAAAGTCTCAGATTGTATAGAAAATTTACTAACACATAATTTTACATATCTATGTTGCCGACTGCCAATGTTTTCCGACTAAAATTCAGCATTTTCTAAGGGTTTGTCAGTGCCTGTGCCACCCTGATGATGTATGGCAATAGTTTTGACATTGAGTTTACACACGATTCTGTGCTGCCCAGGGGACCATGAACTGTCACCCACCAAGGAAATTGACTCTCTTGCACACATGCACAAACACACACCCCCACACACGCGCAGGGGTGCACTCGCACACACACACACCTCCAGCAGGCTCATACCCACATTGGTGTTTAAATACAAAGACCGTTAAAAGGGTGAATGCATCTTCTGACATGTACGCAGGGAAAGACATGCAGTTCAAATTGTGTTTAAATGTAATCAAAGGTAAGCACACACAGGCCGACTCAGAGACCGGTGGAATAGACACACACATGGCAGCATAAAGCGAGACACACAAACCACAGGCCCATCCATCCATTTTGTATGTTGAGTTGACAAATGTAAATGTGCCCAAAGGACAGGAGGACTAAATGAAGATGCATTACACTTGTGTGTTGGTGCGTGGGTGTGCGTATGTGTGTGTGCATGAAAAAAAAGAAAACAAGGACAGCCAACAGAGAGAGCCATGATTAATGTCCATTTAAACATCCAAGCAATCAACACTTATTCCTGTACTATTCTTGGCTCTCCTCTCTCCCTTTTGTAAGCATGTAGATGAAAAATTTTAGATTTTATCAAAAAGAAAAAAAGTTACCTTTGAATATTTCCACAATATGAGCTATAAAGGAAGATTACACTGCAATGCTAAAATAAAAATGTGGTGGACAAACTAAAAATAATCGTTCCATCTTTGAGGAGCATAACGAAATGCTGCTTCTCCACATTTGGTTCTGACAAAAGGGTGCAGAGTGGATGTGAACCAGAACTGAGTGGTGTCAAAGACTGATTCAATGACAATAGATCTTTAATGTATTTTGATCCAGTCATTCAGTGACTTAGAAACTAACAAGTATTTTGAAGCATATTCTCTTAGATACAGGACTTTAGAATAGGGAAGATGTGCTATGTTGTTTTAGTGTTAGTGAGGATATGAGCAGTAGTGTTTTGGATCAGGTCCAGCCGCCTGATTGAATTTAAATGTTTTATGCTTCCAGTAGCTTTTAATATGTTTAGTTAAACTGGAACACCTATAGCCTCACAAAACATATTGAACATGCTTAATACATTTCTCTGGTTACACTCTTTTTCTCCCTGTGTGTCTCATGAAACCACATTTGCCACATGGCCCTCGTGACTATCATGTCAAACAAGAAAGCAGTTTACTTCAGGTGTGGTCTTAAAATACATCTATAGGTGTGGCTCTAATTAACTTCTAATAGACTATGGTTAGCCTATTAGAAGTTTCCTAACCATAGAATCAATAATTTCAAACAAAACTTTGGTCTGATTCACCTTCCGATGATAAGACAAAAAAAGTAATGTGTGTCTTTTCATTCAGTGCATCTATTCTTCTGGTTTCAACTGTAGATTATTTATGTATCTCTCTCAGACTGCCGGCCCAAACCAGGACTCATGTCTGTCATGTGTGAGTCTAAGTCAAGTGAAACAACAGTCTAACTTTTAAAGACTTGAGTCCCCATCTCTGTCAAACTAATGAAAAAAATCTAAAATTATGCCTCTGATCTAGCAGAAGTCACATGTTAATATGCAAAAAAGATGAAAAAAAAAAAACATATTGACCTATCTCTTTTCATTTGAACACACATTTTCTTAGGAAATAATAAGATAAAAATAGATTTACTGTGCAACTCTAAGCACAGACATTTCATGCTCCCATTCCAAGCCCATGTGGATTTGTACACATGTGTCTTTGTCATTGTATTTGAGTATTGATGAGGCAAGTGATGTTGATTCTTGTAGTTTTTTTCCCTCACTGGCACAACACAGCCTCAGGGCAGGACAGTCTTGCCATCACGACTCTGGTCAGGTCAGGGTTGTCATAGCAATGATGACAAGAAAAAAAAAAAAACACAGAATGTGTTGGCAGCACTCTTTGGAAACCAGAAGCGATTAGAGGCTGGGAATGGATATGGTTTTTAGATTTTTGAGCTTTTTATGGGTGAATAGGATGCTGTTTTATCAACAGCTCTTATTTTCCTTTGGACTGTCTGTCGTAGAAATGTGTGAGGACCTTCGGTAGTCATTCTAAAAGGATTCATGAATCTTTAATAAGTTTATAGAAAAAATGACAAGCCTGTAGAAAAACGATATTTAGTTTTCCAGTTTTAGATATTTTCTATTCAAGTAATCTCTGTGATGCACTTGTAAATGTTTGTGCAATGCATCAATGAAAAGAGTGAATGGGTCTGAGCCAAAAAAGTTATTTTTTTTAGGCATGGCATTTCTTTGTGGTTCAAGCATCTGTTCTTTTACTGTTTCAACCTTACTAGAATAGATATATCTTATAGTTTTCACAAAAAAGATAAAATCTTTGTACATAAGTGGAGTACATGCTATTCATCCAAATCTTTATTCTTACAAATGGAGCATTTTTAAATGAAAAGCCAATTTCAGAAGGAAAACATGCTGTTGCTGAATTTCAAGTAAACAGAAGTAAGACATTTATTTTTAAATATCGTCAGTTGTTTAAAATTTAACAAATTTAAAATGACAATTAGTTCCCTCCAGATGTCATATTTCTTTTAATATAACAAATAATTGGATAACCATTCTTTGTTGCACAGGAAAATAAAATCATGAACCTTTCCTGGATGTACAGAGATTGACTGATGTTCTCTCTTTTTGTCCCCTCCAGTGCTCTGTAGCCTTAGGCTAGGTCACTGTTGCCATAGAAACTGCTGTACAAGCCAAGATTGTTGTTCCCTAAACAGTCATGTTTTTATTGTTTCATGTACAAATAGCCAAAACTACTGTTAGCCAAAGATCTGAAGTACTGTTATGCCAAATTGAGTTTTTTACTATGACTGAGGTTAGACACAACAAAATCTGACTTATAATTGATTCATTCAAGTTTTCAAAAAAGAAAACATTCAAAATGCTAGTTCACATTGATTATATGGAGAGATACAGAGCAACGTTATATGAGTACAAACTAAATAAGGGACAGTGAAAGTAGAATCATGGTCAATGCAAATAGATTATGTATGCATTCCGACTGATATGCATAATTGACCTTCAAAAGAAAAGATTTTATTCCATCCAAAACTGTTTTGCTGCTAATGAGAATTGACGTATTACCTACTGGATTAGTGCAGTTTTACTGCCATTAGTGATTCCTTGTCAGTTACTTTTAAAGTTGCATTGTTATTACACAGACAAAGCAATTATAATTTCTAAAGGGCAAAATGTTGACATCTTTAGTCAGCTTCCAGGAAACTTTATGCTTGGGGTCTCAAAATACAAAGCATGAAAAATAATTATCCAAAAGGACACATGGAGATGATCAATTTGATATATGTAAATAAACTAATCTTGAGCAGGACAATGCAGGTCAACCCTTATGTTACAAGAACAGAAGTGGTAATAAGAATCCAAATAATGGAGCCTGCATAGCTCTGTCAGTCCTGATATGAAATAAAGGGGAAGAAATGGAGCTAAGGGGAAATGTATCGTACCACCAGGAAAAAGGCATAAGAAGAGAGCAAGAGAAAGGTGGCAGTCCTTTTTAACAGAGCAAAGCAGGTCCGAAGTGTGAAAGCCAAAAAAGCCTGAAGCCTGAATCCCCCAAGCTTCAATTTAACAAGTTCTGTCTAGAAGTAATGGTTCTTTTAGCTCTGTGCTGCTTTAGGTCTGAGAAAGTTGTGGATTATTTTTTGATAACTCTGAGCTGGAATTGCACTGAGGCAGGGTCGACATTTTTCATCTTGAACAATGTCTGTGATGTTAAAATGGCATCTTAATTATAACTATATTTACTCTGCCGATGATTTACAATAATTTTACAATCAAACTAAACACATTCATAAGAAAAGCAGATAAAAAATAGGTTTGAGACACTGAATGCTAACGGCTTTTAGAGGCTTCTTTGTCACAGTAGCCATGTCTCCCTGCTCTGTGGCTGATGGTAAATACTTGTTGATTCTCTTGCTGCTGATTATTATGGTGTTGGCCTTCCCAGCATGGGGATATTGTGCATTACCATCTTATATATCCTGGCTCCCTAGTCAAACTGGAAAGGCTGTGGAGAGCTTGTGTTTAACAAAGTGTCGCTGCTACAGTGATTACTCTGTTTAGCAGATGATTGATGAGAGGCACTGCTGGAAATGTCACTTGCCTTGCTAATATATTTTCCACTAAGGGAGCATAGGAAAGGCAGCGGTAACACATTTTAATACATCTACTCCAAGCGAGCAGAAATGTACCTTTTTAAGGGATTGTGTGGCAGTAAATGGGGTTTTGGGTTAGTTTTCTGCTGGAAGACTGCATATATATAGATATATGTTTTGAATTTTATTTTTCGCACCCAAATTCTAGACTGTTAGTGTTGCTTAGTGTGATTTTATTTGGTCGAAGTGTGTTATTATGTTGGTTGTAAAACAAAGCAAAATCAGTCCTTCCTTAATAATAATCTGTGGGAAATAAGCTTAAAAGTGTGATGGGAAATCCAAAGCTAAACTTTCAGAATTAAAAATAAAGAAAATGTACACATATTTTTAAATGTTCATTGTGTGAGATAACAAATCTCTTTTTTAACTTTTTTTATTTCTGCTTTAGAATTCTGCATGTTTAACTTAATGGAAGGGTTAAAATAGACTTGTGGCCCTTTAAAAGACATTTTCTGAGGCAGAACCGGAAGAAAGAGGCATGAAACACACTTATTGCCCAATGAAATATAAATGTTTTTCAAGTTAACATAATTTTAATGGCACATTAACACAGAAATGCTTTAATATCATATTTGATTATTTTCAATAACTGTAAATTTCACCCAAACAACAGCTAAGGAAATGAAGAAGAAGTAACTTTTAACATTTTCGGTCCCTCAAGAGAAACGGGAACAGCTTTGGAAGTCATAGGTTATATTTTGAGGTATTAGTTTTGTGAACAACATATTGCATAACACAAGTAGAATGTGTAGTAATTAAATATATTTGCAGTCACAACTCATCAGTATATCTAAAGAGTAGCATACTTATTACAGTTTGTACTGTATTTTTCCTCAGGGCTTGGGGAACATTATCACATTACACATATTAAAATATACATATTTATATTGGAGTACATTTGAAATTGCTTTTTTATTTTTCCTCCCAAAGTAGGAAAGCAATGTGCCTCTCCCTGTGATTCAAAATGTTATTCTTTACATATTAGTATTCCACATTATCTTTAGTTTTACCAGGTTCATTATTTAATTTTGTGCTCATAAGTCTGTAGAGCTGTGCACAAAATATAAAAAAACTTTAAAGCATTTTCTTGGTATCCTGCTTAGTGTCACACTGTCTGTTCACATATTAAAAGAAGCAGCAATCAGCAGGTGACGAGAGGTCTCAGATCACCAACACCAATGTTTTGTAGTCACAACTGGCCAAAAGCCCCACTGCAATTTGCTCTCATAGAGTTGTTAAGTACAACATGTTAGTGAAGCTGTTAATACGTTTACGCTATGGGAGGACCTGCTGTGTAGGGAAGTCCATCTAGCTCAAGGGCGTTGACATCTTTCCAACCGCAGAGCTCCCCATTAAGACTCACAGATTATGGGAGAATGCTGATTGCTCTTTTAATAAAACATACAAACTGTGGGATCTGAGTGAAGGTGTTAATGGATTATGGATTGAACCCACTGAGGGATCTTTTTACATTTTACACTGCAAAGATAATGCTTCCTTTTCCTCACTGAGGCTATTTCACTACATACTGTAAGTTTAGAATGAAAAAATTGTGCTATGAGTCACTTTATCAAGACATTACCAATATATTTAGAAATGTACTTAATAGGGTTGTAACAACTCCTAGAGTGATTCAAGTACCTTGATTATTAAAATTCCTCTAGGCTAATTATCTGCCTCGATTCAAAGCTTCGTTAAATTTTGTTTTATTATTTAGCGCACTGTGCTCCGGCCGAGTGATTATTTATGTTGCACAATGTCCTTACTTCTGCCTATACGTTGTTGATGAAGGCTAACTGCTAGCAGTACAATGTCCAATTTTTAAGTTCTCTCCAGAGGATACAGGGCTATTTCATTGAGTTATGATAATGTTTGGGTTTTTATCGTTTTTCGGGGGATCAATAAGAATTGACTGGAGCGATGCCTGGAGTACTGCAGCCTTTCTCCTCCTAGAGCTGCTGCCTAGTGACTAGTTGAAAGTGACTAGTTGGGAGGAACGCAGCAGGTGTATCTATACAGGTGAGCGGATAGACTGAACACTGCGAGCTGCTGTTCTGTAGTTGATGCTTGATGTAAGTGTAACTTTACGGACAAACCATCCCGGTGGCAACAAATATGTGGTGGAGCACATTGTGGCGGTACATAGCTGGTAGATGTGTTTCTGAGTGTGACAGAGGCGCCAAGTCCAGTCGTTCACATAGACACACAAAAGCTATTAATGGATGTGAAAAGTGAGAGTTCACCTATTAAACTGACTAATTATGAATACATAAACTAAAAACTGGAGTATAGACATGTTTTCTTACAAAAGACTTTGTGAGCCTGGCTCTTTATTATTATATTGAGTAAAATTTCAAATTGTTGTAAAATTTTTGTCCAGGTTAACTTAAAAAGTTAGTTGTTATTGTTATATTTTAATTTTCTAAACTACAGAAAAGTAATTGTTAGGGAAGCTCAAATATGAGAAATTGGGCCAATGTTGATATCTGATAGTAATACTGCTGTTATGGCAGTATTTAAGTCGATTACTTGATTAATCATCAGAATAATCGATAGAATACTTGATTACTAAAATAATCGTTTACAACGGCTCTAGTGCTTAATATACAGAATACTGTTTTAGCCTTACAGTGCAAGCATTGCTGGGGAAATATACCTAATGATATATATTTATATCTCTAAAGACTGATATTTAATTTTTTCAGATGAATTTCAAACAGTATCATCTTCCCATATTCCTGTTTGGCAATATGCACACCGTCTGACATTTGTTCTGGTTCCGCTTGATTTTAACTTTGCAGCCCTCTGGAAATTTGATAAGAAATGCGTGAGTTTTGCCAAGTTCATCACTCAGTACATCTGTTCCAACTGTGGCTGGTGGCATGTTGCATGCTAGGGGTACAAATACTCTGCATTTCACTACAGTTGTTTTGTATGGGAGATAATTTTAATTCTTAAACTCATAACTTAAATATTATCCATATTTGCACATTTTACAGACCATATGAAACAGCAGTTGATGTTTTTTCGCATCTATTTTTATTTGCAAATGTTTCCTAAAACTAACTTCTGTACTTGAAGAATTAAATCACAATGGAATCCACTATTTTAGAAACATTGATGTTACATTTAGACTTTTTCAGAGTTTTTTTTTTTTGGTCAATAAAATTGTTAAATATGTTGTACCAATCTGTATAGCCATCAGTGTTTAAACTGTAAAGTCTCTCATAAGACTACCCACCTGTTGTTGTTGTGGAGCTGCATGCAGCTTAATGGAGCTGCTCTAAACACTGGTTGCAGTTGAAATGTGTGCAATATGGGTACTGTAGCCCAACCTCATGCATCCAATGGACTCAGGATATTCATCAAATTCCTGTAGATCAAGCTGAGATTAACCAATCAATGTGGAACAAGCGCTCCTTCCAGAGCCCCATAATGCTCTCTGAAACGTCATCAGCACAATTTTCTCTCTCCCTTGTTCTTTGTCTTACTCTGTCTACTTCGGTTGTTGATTTTACCATGAGACAGATAGTGTTGTAGTGTTACACATAAAACATTGTCATAATCTATTTATGCGAATGTTGCCATTTTCCACCAATGCTTAATCCAGAGTGACTCCTGAAGCGAGTTCAGTACATGCCGGATGAAAGGTACAATACCGAGCAGAAAGCAACCAAGGCTCCTGGACAAAAGATTACCAAGATAATCAAACATTTGTCTAACTTAATATCACCCACTTACTTAAATAATATAAACACAGCTTATATTTTATGTTGATTAAGACCATTATTTTGTATTGCACAATTTGAGGTGATATTTTTAAGTCCTTTTTCAGTTCTCGTTTTTTTGGCAGCACCATGACTTTTTGTTACTGTTCATCTGCTTAGGCATCTTCAGCAGGCTCGTGACAGATCTGCAGGCAGATGGTCTTGTGGTAGCTGGCAGCGAGACCCTGTATAAGTGCTTCACATGATACACATCTGAGCTGTCGGCGCAGTGACCGTTGACTCGAGCAAGCAGGCCTGTCCTGTCTTCTATGCTTAGTTTTCAACTTACCAATGTAATCTTTGGAATATTGTAAGTAAGCAAAATAAAAGGGTGTAAAACTATTTAAAGAATCAACTTTAAAACTCTGACACTGTATGTGTGGAGGAAGCTATGACAAATTGAAATGGTACTCAATGTAAAGAATATTGATAGACATGGAAAATAATTTTATAATTTAACTAAATATTTTCACTCCTTTCTTCCTTCTTTTAATATTTTCTCCATTATCTTCAATTTTTCTTCACCTTTTTAATAGAACGTTTCGATCCCTTTGTTATTTTTACTGGTTTATAATTTTTTTTTCCCCTTTCTTGTCAAACTTACATCCCTTCTAAAATACTATCCTGGCTTAGAGTTGCAGAAGCACACATATTTGCCCTAAAGCTGAAAACAGCTGGCACTGCAACAAAGGAGCTGTAGAGATACCATAACTCCATGGCTAGACCTAATCTAACCAAGATCTAAATCATCAATTAAGTGTTTAATGAATGTTATGGGACCTGTAATTAAAAAAAAAACAGTCTAATGGTAGCACACATATACACACAAATATAGGAATGTCCACAAAACCACAGAGATAAACATGTTGGTGGTCAAATTCTCCATTGAGGATTGCTGGTGCAAATGGATAAAATGCCTCCCCATTGCCTCACAGACCACACAGCTGCGGATCCAATTCCCAAGTCAAATCGTTGGCTGGGAAGTCAAAGGATGGTCATGTTCTTGTGGCTGCCATAGTACAATGTGTCGCTCAGCTTCCTTGCCAAAGCATGTGAATGAACAGAATGTACACTGGAGGAATAACAGTGAGAGAGAAGTAATTTTTTAAGATCAAACTGCCATTCAATTCAGCCAAGTCAGTATTTGTTTAACAAATTCTTGGATACACAATTGCTACTTGACAACAATTCAATCTATTCAGTTTGATAGACAACAGACTTTACTGAAAATGAACAGTTTGTGAACAAAGTGTGTACATTTCCAATATTGTTATAATTTTAAACATTGTCTCTATAAGTTTGGATGTTTTATTTCCACAAAATGTGTTTAATGAGAAGATTAGAGGAAAAATTATCTTGAGTACTCTTCATGATCACACAACCCACACAATATGTCCTCTAAAACAGCTGACCAGTTTTTTTGTGTGTGCGCATCTGTGTGTTTGGTCCAGATTTGTCATTTCTTTTTCTTTTTTGTAATAAACCCTAATGATCTCAAATCCCAGACACAACAGAAACAGTAATTTAGTATGACACGATCAACATAAATATTTAATTAAATGCATTTGTTTTCTTGTATTATGTTTATCATCAGTTCTTTAAAATTACGAGTTGTAAACAGTGGATTAAGAAAGTATTCAGAATGTTAGATAAATAGTTTCATGACAAAATAAAAAATTTGACCTTTTTTTATGTAAAATGTTTTTCACGTGTAATTTGAAATTTACTACATTTCAGTGATTGCTTGTTGTACATCAGTATTGAATAAGAGTGAAATTTACTCACTTACTTACTAGTCGCTGTTGTTTCTTTTAGAGGAAAGTTGACCTCTGTTGTACTGTGTTCTCATTTATGCAAAAGACGCTTTCTTTCATGAGGAAAGATTTGCTGAAGTGATGGGGTAACTTCAGCAAATTTCTTCAGGTCAATCCGAAGAAACAAAAAGAAAACAAATAATAATAATAAAACAACAACATATTATGGATTTATAGTGTATTCTGCTGAAAAACAATATCTACCAGTAAAGCTGTCTGTGTTCTTAGTGAATATATATGAATACAAAATCCTTTTGTCAGTTCTTGTTATAATCCCAAAGTGGTCACTCCAAACAGTCTGTCCCAGAGTTTGGAATTTGTACAGCAGCTCTGCAGGTTATCTACCAGAGACAATAGGACATTGCTTTGTGGATCTGATGTAAAAGGCATCTGTAGCTCTGCACAGGATTTGCAGGGTAGTAGCAACACATTTGAGCACTATATCCAGCAGAAATCCCCCCCGATTCGTTTTGCTGTCTTCCTCCGTTCAAATGAGGGAAATCCTTTGTGCACAAGGCAGGTATTTTTTTTCCTTTTAACACGCCAGCCTGGCAGAAGCAGAACTCTGCTGTCCAATATGTGACTAACGATGTGTCTTTGACTGCTGATTCTTTTCATTTTCAATTCTTTTCATTGCTTCCTTCCGTCCTACTGCCATGTGCTTTAGGTTTAGTGTAAATTCTTGGTTGGGTTGTCTGCCTCACCTTATTAAAACAAAGCAGGCAAGGCTGCATGTTTGCTCAAAAGACAGCAGGATCAGCTGACTGTAAGTAACTTGCTTCTGATGAATGACTACATAAAATCCGAATAATGAGTCCATTTGAGTAAATTATAAATGTTCAGAGTCCACTGCAATTAGTTCACCTAAGTTTTAGTCTGACAAAAAAAATCATTTTCCTTCTTCATCCCATCCTATTTTCTTTTCCACCTTCAATTTCTTTTCAGCCTGTCTGCCATTTCTTACTGTCACTTCATCCATCTTTTGGTTTAAAACCTCTTGCTGTCTTCTTTACATCCTCCTCCCACCCCTTCCCTTCCTCTTTCTCTCTGTCCTAGTTCTCAGGGTCTCCAGGATGAAGCTTTGTCTAATTACCATGCTGGCGTTTAATTGGAACAGCACACACAAACACGCAGATTGACTTGCTGAATACCCCTTATGTGCAGACACACTCTGCTCTCTATCCCATACAGATAGACACACACATCAGAGCCATTAAATACACGCATTACACACCAAGCAAGTTCACATGCTCCAGTTATACAAATACACACAACGTACGCTGAGGTTAGAGCCTGTGGAGTTTGTCCAGGTTGTATTGCAGCCACTGTGTATCTGGCCCTTCTGTGGAGCTAAGACGCGTTGGCTACAGTCACAGTTGATTTTGGCCTAGTTAGACCATGAGCTGCCTGTAGCAGCTCCCACTGTAGAGCTAGCTGTGTCATCTAAGAATGGGCAACAACAGATGCACATTGGAGGCAAAACGCCAGCCAGACATCTAAATATCTTGCAGTGACTTTGGAATATTTTTTAGGATCCTAGAAATCCATGCTCACTTATCTTTGGTATTTTACAGTACTGACTCTTTGTTTTGGTTTTTGATCTGTTTCAGCTGTTTTCACTTTGGAAAAGAAGGTTTATGCTGTTGATTACAAATTTAAGGTTCAAAAGAAATCTGGATCAAAAAGATAGAAGTTTTGATTCTTTTACATTCGGTTTTGTTTTTTTGTTTTTTTTAATAAAATGTGAATAGCTTAATGGTGATGAAATGTGATTAAGAAGGCAGTTAGCTGTCTAGCACCTTACATTGGGAACATGTTTTTCTGTTTGAGTGTTTCAGCTTATTTTTCTTAAGATTACATATATAAGACTTAGGTGTATGAGAAAGTATTTATCAGAAAGAAATAAAAAGAATTTAACATTAAGGTATTCAGAAAAACTTTCTTTTTTTCCTCCCCTCTGCATTTTAGTTCTGCCCAGCCACACGTGTGGCACTCCTGGCCTTATTCCGAATGGAATTATTCATGGATCGAGATACAACATGGGAGACAAGATCCGATACAGCTGCGAGTCGGGTTTTGTGCTGGAAGGTCACAGTACCCTCACATGCATTGTGTCACCTGGCAGTGGAGCACAGTGGGACTTCCCATCGCCGTTTTGTCGAGGTATGTTTATTCTACTCTTCCATTTAAAATATCATCAAAGTGTTGCTGATTTCGAGCTGAGAAAAAATTAATTGCTGTTAATCTGGTAAGCGTTTTTCATTGAGGCCGAATCAATTCTGCTCTAGCTGCATCTTTAGTTTTAAAAGTAAAATAAAACTTTGGGAGAAGTATAATAATAAGATATATAGTGAAGGTCATGAGAACTGAAGGACCTTAATATGAGGTCATGAGCTGAAATATGAGAAGCCCCAGTGTATTGATGTTCTTTAAAACTCATAAAGGTCTGACTCCAATTACTCTACAAACTGCAGTATGAACTGGATGGAGCCCAAAATCCCCAAGCAAAGACCCCTATTAATAACCTGGCACTTCACAGGCAAGAACACATATGTGAATATTCGTACTGTCAGACAGAGCCAGTGTTATTGTTAAGTAGTTTGGTTCAAGATCGGTCAATTCTTCAGTAGAAATGTAAGCTTAAGCCAATGAATAACCAATAAAAATGAGCAAAATAATATATTTTTAATATACGCCAGCATGTTACAGTATTCTATAAAAGTTTTAAGCCACCCACCACTCTGTCCAAGGAGCAAGACTTTCAAGTATTTTTAAAGTAGCTTAGATTAATAGTACTTCAAGCCTTCTGAAATGTTTCACTTAAATTTTAGCTGTTTTTTTGTTTTGTTTTGTTTTGCTTTACTTATTTAATGTCCAGCTATTGCCAGTAAATTGTGTAGGGTGCTCAAAAATGAGCAAGTGAACCTTTGGAGGACAAAAGAAGGAAACATATCTATAGCAGATGAGCAACCTTTGAAAAATGCGTCTTTAGGAAAATAAAAACAAATCCAACAAATGCCTGTCACCCTTTAGCTGATCAACTACTGTATGCCCAATTGTTTTTTCCTTTTGGTAATCACTTAGTTTGTGGTGGGTAGTAGAGCTGTACAATATATTACAAATGTGTTGTTACTGTAATATCACTGTGCTTAATATGCATATCGCAAAGAACTACGTAGACTGATAAAATATGTTTATTGTAAATAATTATATAAATACAATAGAGCAATATGCCTGGAGTATATTTTGTGACACTAGTTCAATTAAGCATTAAATGTCTTAGATAGTAAAAAGGTAGTAAGGTGGTAGTCGGTAAAAAAACTACTGCTACGTTGTTCTATTGCCAAACAGAAGACATCATTCAGAAAAAATAATAAAAAAGAAAAAAAAACCTTGTTGCTGAGTTGGAAATAAATGTATTTTAATTGTATCAGTTGCATAATCTACTCATTATTTCGGTTCTATGCTTGAAAGGAACCCAAAGCTGAAACACATTAATACTGTTTATTTATTTGTTTATTTATCACATTTATATCATATCTTTATCGATTGATTCACTAACATTATTGCATATCAGGTGTTTACCTAATAAGGAATGCAAGTAGGTATATCTCTCACATCACAGGTCACCACTGCATCAGACTGCCATCACTATGTTTCAGCCCAGAAAGTATGTTTTTCTATCAAATAGATCTTGCATTAATAATATTTACAAGGAATCTAACCCTTATTGACAAACTGCAGCTGACACACTGAGAAATGCCATCCTGCCAGGGTAAAGCAGTTCTGGAGCAGCACATAAACTTGGTGGCCTCCTGTGGTGAGCTAATATGTTTTTGTGTCAGTGAAATGGACAACTAAAAGAACTTAAACCTTAGGCTTCAAAGTTATCTGTGCCCTATTAGCAAATACACATAGGGATTTCTTTTCAGGCTTTTATTGGTTCAGTAAAATTCAACAGACAAACATTGTTTTATAAACATAGGGTTTGTTAGTACACAGAGTTCCTCAATACTCAAGCTATAATCTTACACTTTTTAAATCTTGGAATGCTCATAAGGACACACGGCATACATTTTCATAGCTATGCTGATGACACAGGGCTTTTTATATTGCTTTGTCTCCTGAAGACCTACAGCATATAGATGCAGTCAAATTCTATACTTAGAACAAAGATGCAATAAAAATATTACCAAGAACATCTTTTATTTCGTGACAGACTTCTATCTTGGTCCAAAGTGATGTTTTATGACTTGCTTAATTTTCAGCCAGCCATTTTCTGATGGAATGCAAATAAAACATTATTTCTATTTCTTCAGTGACGCCCATTTCATTTTTCATCAAAAAGCAAAATTTAGGTAGAACAAAAATAATTTTACATCTTTATCTGCCAGACATATGAATAATTTTGACCTTTATTATTCATAAGAAGCATATCAATCATTGTAATCTTGTAAAAAGAAAAGAAAGAAGCAAGCAATTTTTAACTTGACAGACATTTACACAAACTGAATTTCTTTTGAAACATCTGTGTTATCTTTGTTATTTTTGGAGACTGGAGAAAATGTGAAGAAATTGTGTCGTTCTGACTCTTTGTTCTCAAAACAAAGAGCCTATCCACAATTTCTAAAATAAAAAACAGAAAATTTTAGATCCACAAAGCATTTTTTTAAAAATAGCTGTGCACCCAACTATAAATATTTGACTGAAGAACAGCCAAAGTCTGAAGAAAAACTGAGTAATCTCCAGAAAGCCTGAATAAATACATATCAAGGTCACTTCAGCAGCTTACAGGCATTACCAGATCCTTAAAAATAAAATAGAAAGAAGTGAGGGACAAATCAAGTTTTTGGTACAGCACAATAAATGGGTAAAGTACTTCAAATGTGCAAACTACTTACAAAGATTCAGCAATTGTTTGAAAATATTTTGATATGAATAACCATGTTTGTATCATTTTAAGTTACAATATAAGATGTAAGAAAAAACTCTGTATTATCAAGTTCCCTTTTTTAATGCTCATTTTTCTATTTGTGTCTTTCATTTTTAACCAGCGGAGGGAGCGTGTGGTGGTACGTTACGAGGCACCGCAGGTTCAATCACCAGCCCCGGATATCCAGCAGAGTACGACAACAACCTGGACTGCACATGGTCAATCCTTGCTGAACCCGGGGACACTATCGCTCTTGTTTTCAACGACTTCCTATTAGAAGACAAATATGACTTTCTGGAAATCAGCGGGACAGAAGCACCAAGCATATGGTAAGCAAATTTCAGTGCTATGGGAATAGGGAAAAAAAGAGTTGTTAAGGACACGGGAGTCTTAGTGGGAATCAACAGGACTTGTCCAGCACATGCTGAGAGCTTTGTACACATGGAGAGAAAATTGATGTGCACAAGCACCATTAACATTTAGAAGGTTAATTACTGTATATATTAATACATGTTTTGCTATTAATCAAAAATTGGCAGTGGATATTACTAACAGAAAGTTAGAAAATACCTTGTTCTTTTCAACAATTTACCAGCGAAAAAATAGTTGCCTTTTCAGTTCAATTTTCTTAATCACAAACACTCTGAAGAGCGTTTGTTATTAAAATACAACTAATAGTGTTGTTGGGTTAGACAGCTATAACTGCTCATTGATTAGCTTCACAGGAGTTGTGTTGATTTTCCTAATTTATTCAAGTTCTATAGAGCAGGTGGTGAATTGTCATGTTTTTCACCGCCATTTTCTGTGATCGAGTTTGACAATTGGCACTTCAGAGCACATTCTGCTTTTTAAATTTGGAGCACTGCTGGAATTCACATTGGTTTGCTCACCCAATCACACATATGCATCGAAGGCTCAGAACAAGCTGTGGAAGCGAGGAGGCATGCTCATGTTTAAGCATAGAGGGGTTTTCACTATTTCAACTCACTGAGAAAATCCTGTGACCGAAAAGCAGAAAAGGATGTTTGGCCTCGATAATAACAGATCTCCTGAACCAAATCTGCTTTAAGATTGACAGTAGATAAAAGATTTTCTATGCAGTTTTGGGATTAGCTTTTGCTCAATTTATCACAGTGTTTTCTTAAAGTGATAAAATGTCTTTTGGTTAATTATCTAATACCAAAAATCCGCAATCTGTTGGATGACATTGGATTAGAAAACATAATTATCTTACTTTAAAGATAGGTCATCCATCATGCATTGTGTTCAATTGAAGTTATATAATAATAAAGCTCGAGTTATCTAACATACCATTAAAATACTGTAAAGCCACAGAAAGTGTAAATTGTTTTCAATCCAGTAATTAGGATCAAATGCTGTCCTGTATATTTTTTTTCAGAGCTCATTATTTCAAGTGAATGCAACACATCTGCAGCAACAAATTTTCTATCTAAAAGCTCTTTATGAATGCAACTCTAAAATGGATTTTAAAGATTACAATTTTCTACTCCTGTGACTTTGACCAATGTCTTTCATATGTAAAAATAGTCTACGATTGTGCCTTCTTAAAGAAACAAATTTGTCAAGAAACAAATCGGTCTCTTGGTCGAAAAGAATAGCAGTAAATGGAAACAAAAGGAAAGGAGAATAATTGTGCATTAAGCGCTGTCACTATCAGAGCGGTACACATCGTCCACCGTATTCTCTCGATACTATAGTGTTTATGTGTGTGCATGTTTGATGTGTGTCACGCCTTAAGTGGCCCTCTGACAGGGTGAGCTGTTGATTGTTTCACCAGACTTTGACAGATTACACATACTCAACTACTCAAACACAAAGCCTGATCCTGACAGTGTAATATTAAAGAACCCCTGTCAGCCACACACTACAATACAGGGAGAAGATTCAACCTTTAGTAGTGAGATTACACTCAACATAGAGCTACCTTTGTGGTCATCTTAAATAAAAAGCATATTATCAATCTATTGTTCCTAATTGACAATGCAACACAATGTGTGAAATTTTGTATCAAAAACAAAATTATTTGAATTTTAAGCAGATGAAATATAAAACTCAAACTATTAGCGATATTTTCCAGAGGCGTTTAGCACATATTGATACAATGTGTGGCTCACTTTTCTATGCAGGAGGAATTAGAAGTTGATAGACATTTCACTGAGAGATGTGGTCAGACCATTTTAAAAATGACTGACACCTGACATGACCACGCCGACAGGTCTTTCCTGTTTATTTGGGGCTTCTTCTGATTGGTTGTCCCAAAAGCAATTTCCTGTTTCATGTTCCTGTCTGGAATCTGGTAGGGTTGATGTGATGCCATAGCTGTCACATACACATACCCAGAAATATGTGAACGGACAAACACTCATGCATAACATAAAACCAAAGAAGCCCTGGCAGACTGGGTTTGGAGGTCTTTCGTTATATCGCTCAAGGCTTTAAGTTGTGGCTTAAAGCCCATTTTTATTCTTGTATTCTGATATTTGTTACACACAAACAGGCAACCTGGAAGAGATTTTAATGAGTTCAATAACTTCTGTCCTATTCTAATTATGTATCTACAATGTGGCTCAGTTCTTCGTTGCAGTTCATGTTTACTCTCACTAAATATAGATATATTTGTGTCAAAATCTGTTTGAGTTTTTCTACCTTGACTTTCACATTGACTTTCACATTTAGCACAAATTCAGCTCAAGTTTGGTCCTGATGTCTCTTGACATTTTCTTTCTGACCCGAAATGCCTCAGGATTTACTGCAATTTGTGATTAGTGAATACTTTCAATCATTTAGAGTTTGGAGTGGTAACTTCACAGATTGTATATATTCATATCCATATTTAACAAATGTTCTAAAGGACTCAAGTCTTTTCTGGAACCTTCGTTCAAGGTTCCTTGAAGGCAATCTTGGACGATGTTTCCAGTACCTGTCAGTCAACATTGTTTCACTAAAAAGACCATATGCAATGACCAAATATACTTAAAATGTTTGCTAGGAACATAATAAAATACTGAGGCCTGACAGGACCTATGATAATCCAATAGATCATTACCTTAAGCATGGTTGTGCTTCACCAGCATGTGTTTTGGAGGTCAATAACACACAAGGACCAAGTCATCCACATGATGGAAAGCTGACCCTGGCTCACCAAATCTGGCTTTTTCTTGTACGTCTGTTCTGACACTTTTGATTGGGTCCGGCAGTCATATTTTGCCAATTTGGGCAGCAGTACCTCTTATAGGCTAAGACAACAGAGGCCAGCTTTTGCTTCCCACGTACATCAGTGTGCTTTTCCATGACAAGGTCAAGATCCAGCGATCCTGACCCTGTCATGGACAGCCAGTGACAAGTGAATCTGTCATCACTTGTTTTCTTTCATTCAACCGCTCTTGGATGGTCGTGACTACTGCATACAAAAAACATTCCTCAAGAGCTCCATTTGTTGAGATGCTAAAATTCAACTGCTTTTCCCCATCACAAATTGGCTCTTGAATTAAGCATGAAGTGGCCAAAACAAAGCCAAATTTAAAGTAAAATTTGCTTTCCTAAAAGCAAAAACTGAAATACAAAAACAAAAGATTTCAGCATACAGCATGCCAGTAGTTACATACTGATACTTTTTTTTTTACTTTTAAAATGGCATGATAATATTTTCATTATTGCAGTATTGCATGGAATGTTTTATTGCATAGTTTCCTGGTTGCTTCCTTGCCAACTTATCCAAATTGTATCATTGGAAGCACTGGACAGTGATCATGTAAGCTGATATGAACATACGTTTTAATAAAAATTAAACAAAAGTCTGTTTTATGTTTCAAGCCTTAGAAACCCAGATCCTTTGTCTCAGTACAATAACTTCTACCTATCACTTTAGTTTCCTTTCTTTCTTGTTAACCTTTCCAATATTTTGCCATACCTTAAGCTCTTGCAGCACTCCCCCTGGCTATGCCTCGTCTTTGCTCTTCTCTTTCTTGTCTCCTTGTACTCTTCCCTTTCATGATTTCAAGGCAGAGTATTACTGTTACTGTCAATTTCTTGTACTGAAAGAATTCTTTGTTTGCTCAAATACTCACTTGAATGACTGGCTTAGTTTTATATTTTATCCCTGTTTTCTCTTCCATAATGACACCTGCATTAATTGGATTTAAAAAAAAAAACATGTTTCTTAGTTCTGACATTTCGTTAAATTGCTGCAGTGGATTATGATTTATATAGGCGAGACTTTTATAGAGACATAGATTGTGTTTGATTTAAACAGACTGGAAGAATCATAGAGTTCCCCCTTTCTATTCACTAACTTAGTCAGATTTTTGTTAAATCTGATAAAATTTTCATAAATAGATGGGCTTCACAGAGCATACCCAGTGTTAATGGGATTTTTTTCCACCCTCATTTTGTTGCTCATAAGTTTTGTTGTAATATAATCTTATCTAATTGTAAGTTCCATTAATGAATTGCTTCAGAGGACCTTGCTACTTCACAATGTCATGGTGTTGAAAGATTTTCAAGCACATGGGTTTTGATATTCCCTCATCATTTGCCTTTGAATTCTGAATGCAGTTTTTGAAAACAGCTAACACGCCATGAACCACCAGTACTTCTGTTTCTCTCTTTTGACCATTTTGAAGCAAGGCTGCAAACTGCACAAGATTTTAATTTATCCACAGTAGAAGAAGCAGGAGTTTGAGGTTCTCTCCCCAAAGCCCTGAAGTTTCTTTTTTTTTTTTGTCTGCTTATGCAGGTTTTTTCATATTATTTACAGTCCAACCTTTTCTTTATTTACCTTAACATCATTCTTTGCCAGTAAGGAAGATCTCTTCTCTTTACTTTGGTGTTCAAGTGGTTTGTTCTGGTTTTGACTCTATGACTAATACAGCAGGTGAAACAGATTGTAGTTGCTTTATTTTAGTAATTGTTGAGTTTTATATTAATAGAAAAAACAAGTTGCATCTTTGCTTGTCAAGTTTCATAATTTTTTTCATTCCTATTTCCTCAAAGTTCACACTGTATATATTTATGCAAATATGTAACAGGAGACTTTCTACAGTACATTCAATCATGGCTAAAAATTACACACTTATAAAAGAGGCCTACTTACTTACACTTTATAAAACTAAAGAGTAGAATGCCATTTCTATCAAACAGCTACAGTTTAGGCTTCTGAATGTGGTTCTGTAACCTGTTACAGCCATACATTTCAATGCTATGATTACATTGTGAAATAATGTTTGTGATTATAGTAAAAGCAAAATTCCATCATCAGTGATTCTTGAAATATTGTAAATAACTCTTCAACTGAGCTTACAGTGAAACATTTTGGAATATTAGTACTATCATTATTTATCTACAACCATCATATTTTTTCTGATGCATAGATTTAACAAATACCTCAAATATATTTCAGAAGACTCAGAGATCTGGGTTTAACTACCCTGAAGTAGACCACCAATTGCTCATAAAAGATCACCAGAACATTTCTGGTCAATTTCTGTTCCTGGTCCTAAAGAAGGTTAAGGGAAAGCTAGAAGAATAAAGTAACTAAACTGAGTAATGTGATCCCACTCAGTAAATACTAACCCTCAGAGGACATGTGCGATTGTAAGAAAGCTAACCGTATGAACAGAGCTCATATTTACATTGTATTTAAAGAGCTCAGAGACGGTCCTGCAGCACGTTTAGAGTAACCTTGTCCATCTGCTGGGACTTTCATGCCAGTTCCAGCCAAGAGATGGGCTTAGACATTTTCACTCTGTGTCATGCATCTTGTCTGTTTTCCCATTTGCTCTCTTCTCTTGTTCTTCTGTTACATCTCATTTCACTGCTCCCTTTAGATCCTTAGCTTTCTCATCCTCTCCTGCTGTTTCCTTTTTTAGTTCTCCTCTTTTTATCTCCCCTCCTCCTTTGTGCTACCACCAGTCCTCTTTTACTCTTTTCTTCTTCTTGCAACACTTGTCCTGTTATTACATTTACATTTTAAATCATGTTTACTGCGTGTGTGCATGCGGTGTGTGTGTGTTTTTGTATAAATGCGTGGGTGTATTACGAGATTAAAAGTAGCTTTGTAGCCCAGTTTTGCTTTGAACACTTGAAACAAACAGCTATCTATTGTGAATAATGTCTTTTAACTTTTCTGACTTGCAACCAGTCATTTATTTTTATAGAGCTATGTTTTGTCATTTTATAGCTGTGAATATCTACAGGGACTAGCAATAAGTGTAACAATGAAACAAGGCTGCGAAACGTATAGCCAGGAGTTGAAGCCAGTTGGGAGGTTATGGGCACAGAAACTGCACCCCAATGGTAGAAATGTATGTCTTTCTTTTTGTGCTCATGTTTCAACAGACAGCTGACAGCATTGCAATGGAAAACTTTTGTATTTGTAGAGAAATGTGCATTTTATAACCTTTGTTCTGTTTGTTTCTTGACTGTTTGTTTCTCTGTTTCTACTCCTCTCTTGTGGTCTTGCATTTTCTCTGGCTTTAGTCTAACAATGACTTCTCTTGCGAATTGGTCCACTCAGTTTTCACTTTCCTCTATGTATTAGTCTTGAGCTGTCAACATTTGACTTTTTATTTTTACGATCAACAGGTATTTGTGTTATGGTTTTCATTTGTGTTGGTGTTTTAGGCCTTTTCTGGTTTATAGGTCTTGTCATATTCACTTTATGTGATCATTGTTATTAAATAGAATGGTTTTGCCAGAGGAGTTAATTCATTTGTGTTGTTTTATTTTTGTTTATTCTTCTTCTGTTGTGTTCTTTGTGCAATTGGATTTAGTTCTCTTACATCGGTGTTGTTGTTTTCTCCTTTAATTTGTAGGTTCTTTGAGTCTTAATTGTCCCTTGTGTTAATTACTCTCTCCCTTGGTTTCCCTTCTTGCATCCTGCTATAGATGTTCCTCTTCGCCTCAAGATCCTCTAGTTTCTTTTTTACTGTCCCCCACTGCCTTGGTGTCTAAGCCCATTTTTCATTTGATTTTTGATTTTTCCATTTGCTACCCGCGTTCCATGACCTGCTCTCTCTACGTCTCTCTCTCCCTCCCCATCCTGATCCTGATTCTTCTGGAGAGTCCGTCCTGCTGAAAGTGGAGTTTCCCTTCTCCACTCAATCAATCAATGAAATTTTATTTGTATAGCACATTTCAGCAGCAAGACATTTCAAAGTGCTTTACATCATAACAAACACAAAAACGCAAAGTCACTGTTGCCTTTTACTTTCTTAAGACTGAGAATTGCAACAAACTCAAAATTTTATAGAGTTTCATAGTTTTCCTTGCACTTTTTTATCTGCTCAACCAGAACTGAAATGTCTGGTGGAATACAATTTCTATTTTATCTTAAATGGTTCTTTATACAGAAGATAAGCTTGAATTAGACTAAAATGAGTCTCAGTGAATTTGGACTGGGCTTGCTTTACTTTTCAAATTAAAATTAATTACTTTGAACTACAAAAGCTTATAATTTTTTGAGTGATAATTCTGGTCCATTCTTTAGATAAGAGTAGATAAGAGTAATGTTGAAACCTTAGCCTTTATGATCACTTAATGGATAGTTATGAATGTTCAAATCAAACAAATAAAGAAGTCTAAAGTCTAAAATCATGCAGTCATGCCACAAACTTAGGAAACTCCATTAAATATGCATAAAAAAAAACCCAACAAGAATAAGAAATTGTGTAAATTTTTTAAAATATTTTTTGTAAAGAGGAAGCAATTTTATTTTACATGTTAACGCCAAAAATTAACATGGTTTTAGTAATTAACACCAACATCTGTCTGCTAGCTGAGAAAAAGGTGGATCACCATCTAACAGCTTTTGCTTTAAATAACTTCAGTGAAACACTTCTTTCAGCCACCTGCCACCCTCTGACATTGATTTAAGCACAATTCTCACTTATAGCTGTGAGGTATTTGACGGTTTCTTGCATGTGAAGCCTATTCCAAGTTACAATAGTCCACAGCATCTCAAAGGAATCAGGATCTGAGATTTGACTCCGCCCAGAACTTTCAACTACTTTTTTCTCAGCCAGTCCTAGGTACATTTGCTGGTTGGCTTTGGATCATTATCATGTTGCAAAGTTTAGTTTTGCTTTAATTTCAGTTTTCTTACTGAGTGCTTCACATGTTCTCTTCACATTACATTTTTAATCTGGCCTTCATGTTTTTCATGGGGAGCAAAGGTTTCCTCCTCGCATACCTCCTGTTGACTTTAACTTGCACAGTCTCTTTATCATTGTAGGCAGGGGTCTCAAACTCCAGTCCTCGAGGGCCACTGTCCTTCAGTTTTTAGATGTGCCACAGGTACAAAACGCTGCAATGAAATGGCTTAATTACCTCCTTCTTGTGTAGATAAGATCTCCAGAGACTTGCTAATAACCTAATTATTCTATTCAGGTGTGGTGCATCAGAGGCACATCTAAAGGTTGCAGGACACCGGCCCTCGAGGACTGGAGTTTGAGACCCCTGTTGTAGAGGCAGGTACCTTCATATCAAAAGTGGCAACAACCAGCTGTAGTTCCTTTGACGACAATTTAGAGGTTTTAGCATCTTTCCATCTGCTTTTAGGATGAGCTTACTTGGACAGTCTAACCTGGGCATGTCAGCGTTTGTTTTGAACATCCTTCCATTTTTTTTTTTACATTGCAATAGTTGGTTTGAATTTTTTTGAGACCTCATTAAATCCCTTATCATACTCATATTCAGGCTTCTTTTTGAAGTCCTCAGACAGTTCTTTTGACCTCACCATGATGTTTACTCTCACTTCACAGTCAGGAGCACACCACACTAAAGGTCAAAGGGTAAAACAGGGCAGACAACTTTCAAAATGCTGAGTAATTATGTCATAATTATGTGCAGCTGATGTGTTAAGCCTTTTTTAAGCCATTTAAAGGTAAGAAATGTGGCTGTCCAACTTAATTTCTTTTTTTATTACATTTTCCGCATCATTTGAAAAAAGGGTGCTTTCTTTGGATTTTATTATTAATTCATATTTCTTAAATTTTCTGTATTACTAAATTTGATATAACATTTAAAATATGTTGGGAGAGCACACAAGGTGAATGCGGTCCTAATTTATTCACATAATTGTCTGTGTATACAGTATGCTACTGTATACTTCAGTTGGCATGGATGTTTTACCTGTTTGAGATTTAGCATTAAAATTAATTAATGAATGCAATTTCAACCCATGAAATACTTTTCAATTCCATTTTTTGTCACCTAACAATTCAAGTTCTTGTTTTTTTTGTTTTCCCTTATCCATTCCTTACCTGTTTACCATCACTTGGCTCCTTCCAACTTCACTTTCCTTCTCATTTATATCTGTTCTGGGCAGTCGGCATTAGCAATGCCGTTCCTCATTTGGGTTTGCCTTTTCGTCTCCTCTTTTATCACTTTTGACCTCTGCTCACAGCTACTAAGTAACATCTCTACTCTCGATCATGTAAGTTACTCCCTTCCCCCATCACCTCCTCTCACGTGTTTCATCCATCAGTCTGTTTTTCTCTGTCTGTATTTTTCAGGCCTTGTCTCTGATTTTGACATGCTCTCCTTTTCTTGACAGATAGAAATGGCTGTAGATTTTTTTTCAACCTTGTCCTTCATGTCTTTTCTCTTCTGTCCATCTTTACTGCCACCCGAATCCTGCTCAGTAGTGTGTTTCATTTCCATTCAATGTGTCTCTCGTCTTTCTTTCCTTAATCAGTCTTTTTCTCTCTTCATCCCTCATCTGCTCTTTTTTCTCTGTCAGTGTCATTCCTTTTTCCTTTTCCTGTCTAACTTCTTGTCTTTTTCTACCTCCACTGTCAAATGTTTGGGAACTAGCCTAGATAATGGAAATCAAGGACCAAATGTAGGAGTTTTTGTTTTTCCCCTATAAATCGCTTCCCCATCTTGCTGATCTTTTCACATAATGACTTTATCTATTTCATTTAGCAAAGCTACATCATCCATCAACATGTCATAATCAATTCTCTTCATTTTCTCCTTGCCCTTTCCACAACTCCATTTTTCTCTACAGTAGCATTTAAATTAGTCCCTCATTAGTTTGGATGCCCAACATAGTAATTATGAGAAAGATATCACATAATCAGGATCAAAAAGTAACAAGTGCACCAGTATATAACTGGTGTGAGTAATACATATGTACACCTAATGCACCAGTATAAATTTTCCTAAAATCATGAAGGTAAGACTAAAATTTAATTTAATGTACACGTTGAAATTGTTGCACTCTTATCTTTGAGAAAAACATTTTTGAGAGTATTTTTTCCTCTATTATTTTATACATTACAGAATGCAGTTGATTTCTAAAGAGAAAAGCAAATTAACTTGTGTATGATGAAAATGTAGACATACATAATGACACCATATAGGTTTCACATGTTCAATTATTTTGTGAAGCTGTCTTACAACAAAGAAAGAGGACATGGAAGTCTCCTTGTTTGTTCATGACGAACCGATTGGACGATGTCTGGGAAATAAACGTGTCAGAAGGAAAAACAAAGGCCATTTTCAAGGTCTTTTTTGAACTAAATAAGTGCACTTACGGGTAAACTACCCTATGAAAGAAATCTATGGGCTTTTTGTGACACATAAAAGTGTCACTGCTTAAATGTGCAAGGATTTTGCTTATGCAGTTTAGCACAGAACAAGGATATACAGTACCTTTCAAAAAGTGTTGTACTTGAATTTTATTTCATTTTATGACTTAAAAACAACCAGTTTTCAATGTATGATTTAAAGTGATTTTTCAACATCAAGTGCTTAAATACAAATGAAGAACAAAATGTATATATTAAACAGTTTTCACAAATATGATTTGTGACCCTTGTTAATGCTTTATTCAACTTTCATTTGCTACAAGTTTTGTGGAGGGTATGTCTTTTCCAGCTTATGGCATTTAGAGACTATAAAAAAAATATACTCTATTACAAAATAACTCATTCAGATTAGATGGAGAGCAGATGCGGACATCGGTTTTCAAGATTTTCCAGATTATTATGTTTTTATTGGGTGTAGCACTGGACTTTGAATGAAATATTTGTTCCTATCACTTCCCTTTGCTTTTCTTTAGCTTCTCAAATGTGATGTATTCAACACCCAGGGTTATAAAGGCTGCTGGTGGACCAATTTGTTGTTTATTTCAAATGTATACCTAAATATTGTCACAGTGACAAAACCTGGTAACAGTGTTTTAGATTTGCTCATGGTTCATCTTTTCACCCTTTTACCACCTCTCCTATTTTGCTCCTTAAGTTTTCCTCATTTGTGGCTTTCCCACCTTACTTTCTTTTTTCTATCCACTCGTTATACTTGCAGCACATTATAGCGTAACTGTAGTTCCTTTTGTTACTTTAGGGGGGTCGGTAGAAAATATATTTTTTTTCTCTTACATCATGTCTCCTCTTCCCTTAGTGCACCATTTTCCCCTCTTCTTTTATTTTTGTTACTATTGCTAAGGTTGCCTTTAGTAACAAAATGTGCAGAGGGCTAAAGCTGATGTAATACATGTGCTACCCGCTTATCATTTTTTTTGGTTCTAGTTGCAATAAAACTGATTTTATTATAAGGGACCAGTTTTTTATCTACTTATTTCCCTCCTTTTATCTCATTTACAGAACTTTTGAATTTGCTCTTTTCCTTTGGTAATACATAAGAACAGTAAAAACAATATTGTAAAGGAGATAACTGCAAAATTATATAATTTATCTGATAAATATCAAGTGCATGAGAGGACATTTTCTTCCAGGAGTGAGGTTTAAGACTGGATGAATTTGGAAAACGTCTCTTTGTAATTTGAAGAACCAGTTTAGCAACATTAGAAGACTATTAAAAACACACACTTTGTTATTGTGTCAAAAATCTTTAAAAGGCTCACAAACGGCCCTTTGAACACAGAAGCTTGAGTGCAAAGTTATTAGTAAAATATATTATGGTTACAATTATTTTTAGTTTTCTTGATGATTTAAAATTGCTCTGCAAAGAATGTTTATATATCCAAACTTTTATAATTTTTTTTGCATTTATAATTTTTGGGGTTCTATTTACTTGGAATACAAATATTCTTTCTAATTTTGTCACTCAAGTTATTTCCACAGACGTATTGCACATTCATACAAACATTTTTCTTTTCTTGATCCAACAATAAATTTCTACACGCAACTAAAATTAACTAAAATTTAATCAATTGTTTTGTTTCAGCCTATCCTTGCTGCTGAACAGAAACGTTGCATCCCCCCCCAAAATGTACTTTTCAGGGAGTTCAAGAAAAATTTCCTGTCTTTACATAACTTTATAAAGTCTGGTCAAAGTTGCATTCTGTTTTTAAAAAATATCAGGCAAACTAGAAAGTCATGAAAGCAGATTATCAGTTTTTAATTCTCACAAAAAAATAGAAACAAAAACATGGCGCAAGCAATTTTATTACCAATCTGTATATTTACATTTTTATTTAATTAAATTCAATATTGTTTTAAAATTTAGATCAAGCACATCAATCATATCACATTAATCTTTTAAAGAAGCATCAGTGCAACCTTCTAGTATTATTGGTAATTTAAGGTGCTAGTTATTAAATTCATTCTAGTTTATTTCTTGACTTCTCAGCATCGCCTTTTACAAATTGTGGCCATTATTCACTTACCTTTCAGGCTGCTTCTTATTATGCTCTTTTCTACAGCGATTGGCAGGAGCATGTCAAAAAGACCATTAAGTAAATCATAGCAAATCTAATTATATGTCCTTTGCAACCTGATTGCGTTGATGCTGTCTTATGTCTTCCATCTGCTCCAACTTTCTGTAGATATGCTTCATATGGAACAGTTTGAGCTGCTCTGCTATGAAGAAAAATAGCTGCTGGTTATTTATGTCTTCTTCCAAAGTTAAATAAGTAAATATTTCAGTACTTATGAAATAAAGTTTTGGCAGACATTTTATTAGAATTCAACTCAACTCCCTCTTCTGATACAGCCATGACATTGTTGTGGAACAGAAAAGGGAAATATACGTGATACTACTTAATGAAAATTTATATACTTTTGTCAAATTTGCTCGATCTTTTAGTGGATATTTATTAATGGAACCACAGATGAATGTGACATGTGAAATAGAGTTTACCGTAATTGCCGGACTATAGAACGCACCTGATTATAAGCCGCACCCAGTACATTAATAATAATAAAAAAATTGTACACACATAAGCCGCACCTGTCTATAAGCCGCATGTGCCTACATACAGACGGTACACAGAAAAAGTTTTCAAAGTTTTAGTAATATACCTTAGCTTTTCTTTCCAAACAGTGCCTGTGACGCGGCAGTAACGCAGCAGCAATACGGTAGTAACACAGCACTAACAGGGCTGATTCAAAAAAACATACCGGTAAAAGTCACTGAGAGCCGTCTTCATCTTCCTCCTGTGCACTGAGACGTGTTAAGCTACATTAAACTTGCGTCTTTCTCTACACATATATCCCCCCTGTCTCACCCTTACCTTTTCTGCTCGAGTGCCCCTGGCGGCCGTTAGCAAACAATGCATAAGCCACATCGTTGTATAAGCCGCAGGGTTGAAAGCGTGTGACAAAAGCCGCGGCTTGTAGTCCAGAAATTACGGTACTCTCATGAAAACAAGAGTGACACATTTGCCAGAATATGAAAATAGGGAAAACACTTTTTCGTCAGTGGTTCCCATTGTTATAGGTGCAGCGATGCAACCATAAAACACATTGTGCTTTCCATACATAAATTGACCAGAAACTCTAAAAATAAACTGTTCCAGATTTTGTGTTTTCTCTCAAAAAGATTTTATAAATAATAGAGAGCCAATGAAGAGTGTAACTACACACAAAACATATTCTTCATTTTCCTCCTTTCTTGTTATCTTTCTTGTTTTTTTTATTATTATTTAAATTCCTACAAAAGTAACAACTGGATATTAGAATGACATAGAGGTACACTTCAACAAATAATTTTAACTTCTTTGAACACATTTTTCAAATTCTGCATTAACCTGGTTGCTGAATTTTTCACACCTTTTGCTAAAGCACATTTCATCCAGAAACACAATTATTTTTTTGTCAGGATTCTATGACCATACCACATCTTGACTTGGCCATATTTACCCAGTCGTCTTTCCAAATGTTGTTAAAGCTCTTGTAAATAACCGACCCCGTAGTTTCACATCAGATTTTTTCCGGATCCAGGCTAAAAATCTGGATCCGGATCCAGATTTTCAGAAGATCAGAAGATTCTTCTGATCTTCTTCTTTATCAGAAGAAGATCAACATGTTGATCTTCTTCTGAACATGTTGAACATGTTGATCTTCTTCTGATAAAGCCCTTTTTTTTTGTTGAACTGGATGTATGCTTGAAATCACTGTAGAACTGAAAAATGAAATCCCTCCTCATCTTCAGCTTTCTGTCAGATAACCAGAAGTGTTGGGTAAAAACATCCAAAGAAATCAAGAGATTGTCAACACATATAGAGTACAACCATTGCTTTGTTCTTTGGCTTCTTGGCAGCATCCCTGAGCACATAAATAATGTAAATGAGCAAATGTCAGTATATGCCTGTGAGGAAAGCCAAATAGATGCTTTTCAGGTTAATCAGAATCACTGTAGATAATGCTAAGTGTGTACCCAGGAAGATTAAATTAAATTAAAATGTGAATAAAACAAAGTAAAGATGTGACTAATTGTGCTACTGGGCTATTGCATCTTGGTACTTTCATTATTTTCTTTCTTTTTTTTGTTTTTGTTTTGAAGTTTGAATGTGGATGAAATATTTCTAAATGAAAGCAGAAAATGATTAGTATTGATTTATCAGGTTTCAGTTTTTCACATCCCATAAACTTGAAACATCTAACAGGGGTGTATACACTTTTGATACATTGGTGGATATGCTGACGGAAAAGGACTTTCATGTGACACAATTCCCTTTTCTGTTCTGCATCCTGATTACTGTGTCTCCTGCTGTTTGTGAAGCATACAAATTGAGAACATTTTTCACAGCAGTAGTCGATATTTCCTAGATCTATAATGCTGCAATCTGTAATTACATGGCAGTTCTGAACTTCAACCATTTTCCTGCACTCTGTGTGCTTTCCTTTGTACCAAGAGTTGAAATATTTGAAGATGGTCTTTCATCCAAAACTAAGACCCCTTTTTCTCATCTTATTCTGAAGAATTAGTCTTTCATAAAATTACGTTTAATTCCACATATTAATTAAATGAATTTTTACGTTGCCTCTGTTGACCACAAGGGATTCTGCTTTGTTTTTAATTCTAAATTATTATATTTGTATTCTTCCAGGATGACAGGTACAACTCTTCCCTCACCAGTGATATCGAATAAAAACTGGCTTCGGATACATTTCACCTCAGACAGCAATCATAGAAGAAAAGGATTTAGTGCTCAGTATCAAGGTATGTTAAACTTTTTTCAGTTTTATGATGTCAGTTTTTGAACTTCTTGGTGTGCAAGGAGAGGAGTACAAAAATGTAATCTTTAAAAAAACAAAAACAAAAAACATTTTAAGCAGTTAGATTTAGTTAAACTTTAACAGCAGCAGATTTACCAATCTGTTGCATCACATCCTTTACACATGTGGCAGGTTTTCTTTCAGATATGCACTAGTAACCTTTTTGTTACCATAAAAACACAAGTGTCTATTTTTAAGGTTAGTTTAAATAAATGTTTAATATATTTTTAATTCCACACTATTAAAAACGGACATCATTTGACTATAGTACATTCAAAGTATATATAAAGGAATATCTTTTACAGCTGCAGTATGTAACTTCTATTTAAAAAACAAAACAAAACAGCTCCTTGGTTTAGATAGTATGCTTGGATTTTTCTACCCTTAAGAATAAACACCTTAATTAAAAACTGTATTTGCAAAGAAAAGTCCTGACTTTTCCTTGATATTTAAATTTGTTTGATGTTCTGAAGCACTGAAGTGTGACAAAAATGCAAAAAATAAAATAAAATAAATAAGTAAAAAGGAAATACAGAATGGGGCAGTCCATTGTGGTTTTGACATTATTGCATGCTAACTTTAACATTTTTAAAAAATAATAAAGCGTGTCATATTATGGTTAAATTAATTGCTCTGTGTTGAGAACATTAAATGACGTCTGGATGTCCTAAATCACAGGACTTGCTAGCCTTTTTATTGCTATATAATAATATTATTGTTTGGCATTAGCATTCAAAAGTGCATGTTCCTGGTCAGGTTTAATTGGTTACACCTATCGCATGCAACCAGATGAACCAAATCCTGTCTGTCTTTCAGGCTAACTGATGTCCTTTCTAGGCTTGTTCTCTTTATGCTTTCTCTCTCTGTCTCTCTCTTTCTCTATCTATCTCTTTTTCTTAGTTATTGGTCTGTTGCTCTTGCCATTGGTGCTTTCTTTATGTGTGCGTGTGGCGGTGTGTGCGCGCAAGTACAAAACAGAGAGTGAGAGGAAGAGAGAGTGAGATGTGTTTTCATGCCAAGCCTGTCTCTCAGTGGAATGTAGTGTGGTTGTAACACAGATTTTTTCCGTTATCCTCTGCAGTGGTGCCACTTAAGATAAAATAGATGGAATAAATTTTAATGACGCTCCTTTCCTACTTTTTCTCCTGACTTTTCCTTGTTTTTTAATTGATTTTTTAAATTTTCTCTTATGCTTTTCACATTTTACCACCACAGACTAAACTGTATGCTAGATATGACATTGATCATAAAACGGGATTATTACACATTGGTGAAATGTAGCAAATGACACCCTGGGGGTAAAGAAAAGTGGTGTAGGAAAAGACGTACAGCAATTAAAGTTTAATGGAGTATGATTTATAATTAACCGTATAACCTCCTTTTCTTCTTTTCTCTGCAGTGAAGAAAGCCATAGAGTTGAAGTCCAGAGGGGTAAAGATGATGCCCAGTAAAGACTCCAGTCACAAAAATGCTGTCTGTAAGTACTCTATTATCGCCAATATTATGTGTGATATTGGATACTCTTAAAAACTCAATTCGAAACAGACCTGGCAACATGCACACATACACCCCTCCCCCCCCACACACACACAGTGTGCAGAAAAGAACACAAGGTGCATTCATCTTTCATGTGGCACAGCCTGAGATTTCATCTATTTTTCAGAGAAGTTGACCTTCTTTGAGATAAGAATTAGGAGCCATTTTATTTATTTTTTATTATTTGTGCTAGAGCAAGAAGTATTACGTATTTCTCAATCAGAAAAGCAACCGAGCTGTTAAAATTCCTGCTTTTCAGTAGCTCCCTGCCAGCTACCAAAACCAAACAGGGAAGTTGTCATGTAGCCTTTGATTACATTTTAATAAGGAACAAATGAACTTATGAAAAAGAAAAAACAGTAATGCTAGAGTTTTACTTTAAGTAGGCTAATGCTGATAAAAGTATTATCTTTGTGCAAAACCAAAATGCCTATTTTGTTCACTCATATTTTACATACACACAAATTGATTCAGTGGATGAACTATGAAACACATGCATAGCATAAGTCACAGCTTAATATTATTTGCATTAATGCTTCAAATGTCTAGGTCAAGCGCTTCAAAATTCAGACAGTCTGATGCAAACAAATATATAATCACACACACTTTTATTAAAAACTAAATACCCCATTTTAGCTGTTTACGCATTTATATTTGGAAAAATTCTCTTCTATTTGTTTGCCTTAGACACATTTTTTAGTAACCTGAATAAATTAACTTCACTGCTATTCATTTTCACCTTCCTTATTGTTTGTTTTCATGTCTATAACTTAAAACTTTTAAGCCATTTTCAAACTTTTGGGTGAAGAACAATACACAAATACAATACATAAAACACACTATACCATTATTTATATGCTTTACTATCTGATTTCATGGTGTTTTACAAGGGAATATTCATATTACATTAAATGTCAATACACCTATAAGATCTATAAGTTGTAGGGTACCCATTGGCCCAGATTTTACTGCATATGTCCTTCTCTAAAGCAACTTAAGTCTTACTCCACTTGTCTAATAACGATTGTGCTTTCTTATCTATAATCATTATGTGGATCTGAAAAAAATGATGATAATGTCAGTTAACTGAGCAATCTGGGGAATCATTAAGCTTTAATTTAACTTTGTACAATAATAAAAAAAATATGTGGCAGTGAGAATGGATCCCAAAGCTAAAAAGGCTTACATATTGGTATGGTGAGATGACCAGAGCGTATACCATGCAAAGTTAATAAGCCTTAAAGTCAGGTCAACTTTTGGTTTTGAACTGGTGTTTGAACACCACTTTTTGTGCGGCGCGTCTCTCCCAGTGGCAACATAATGACTCTACAGTGGAAACTTTACAGTCTTTGTGCAATACATAATCATTATAAAGAAATACAAGATGATGGTAATGAGTTTTATCTGTCTAGAGAATCGAGTGCTTATGAATCATAATCTAAAAGAATGTCTCCAACAGCCTCTTACTTATATTAAAGCACAGTTTGATATAAGCACAAAGAGAGCTATATGTTTAAAAAGGGCCTTTTATGAAAAAATCCTTCAAAAGTTTAATTGGTAGAGTCCCAAGCAGCACTAAAACGCAATGCAATGTAGCAACATTAAAATAAAAGACTAAACAGTAAGATATTATAACATATTTAATTTAAAAGCAACTTCTTTTGTTCTTACCTTCCTTAACAGGAATGTTATCTCATTGTGTGGATGTTTCATAATTAGAGAGGCTGAAAGATTATGATTAAGGATTTTTACTCTCCAGACAATGACCTAGAGCTATAATGAATCATCACTGTGAGAGTGTGATTTATAATGAGGGTCTTCTTCAGGGTACTCAGGCAACATGGTGCCGCTCTACAGTCCACTTAAATGAATGACCACTTCAAATTAAAAATTACAAGCTCAAACATCATCCCAGGTAGAGCTTTGTAAGAAAGGCCTTGCAAGATAAGTTCTCTTTGGCATTAGAATATTATAGTGATCCTGTGTCTTAAATACACATGATACGTGTGGTAAATACATGGCCGCATACTTCATCTCTAAGGTAGATTGACCTTTTGAGCAACGAGAAGGTGAAGAAGAGAGAAGGCAAATGGATAAGAGGCAGCAAGAAGTCAGCAGAGGAAAGCACATGATCTTACTATACATCACACATTGCTCTCCTCATCCAACAGGCACCTTAAGAGTACCTTGAAAGCTTTTACCTTGAAAACCTTATTTGATCACAAACACACACACACTCACACACCAACACACCCTTTTCTTTACTTCTTCCATTACTTACAGTTTCAAATTCAGCTTATTTTATGAGTGTTAAAGCTGCAGTCTGTCGTTTCTATAAAGAAAGTGTTTTTACTTGTGAAAACTGTCACCATGTCATGACGGTATGAGACAGATAATCTGTGAAAAGATCGATCTCCTCCTCTTCCTCCTTGTGTTTCTATTACCATCTGAAGAAATTCACAGCTCCCGACCAAAAACAACCAATCAGAGCCGTGAGACGGGGCTTGGCACTGTAGATCAACTCATGTGCTAATGGCAGAAAAACAACTTACTGTTACAGGAAAACTGTTTATCTGCCATCATTGGTGGTGATGCTAACTAGACTGAGGATTCATAACAGGCTACGCTAGCTGCAGCGTAGCACACATCAAAGGGGAGGATGAGCGGATGAGGGATTTATGAGCGGTCAATCAAAATCAGGAAATTTTGATTGACAGCACTAAAACTCTCCTCCTGGCTCTGATTGGTTGTTTCTAGTTAGCACTAGGAGAAGGCAGAGGAGCTAATTTTTTTTTTTAATATAAATCATACCATACAGTCATAGTATATTCTCAAAAAATAGTTAAGCATTAAACTTTAAGCATAACTATGCCTCAATGTGTTTCCCCCCAATTCCTGGTTTTAAAAGTTGTAGTAGGCAACAGCAAAGCCATGACAACAGCATACATTTTCTTCTTTGCTACTTTTTAAAACTTTAGAAGCATAATACACACATACAGTATACGTACACCCATCCGCAACTTTATTAGGTTGGTATTGTTGGTACCACAATAAAGAACTATTTCTGTTGTCAGTGACTCAAAAATGAGTGAAGTTACTAGCAGGAAGGAGGAGATTGCACAGCGCACCACTGGTGCAAAGGTATATTATACCCAAGCTGCATTCCGAATAATTTTCACATATCGCAGGAGGTCAGTGATTTAATGAGGTAAATCTCTAAAAAGCAGGGTCAGCAGAGATAGTCACCACAGAGAAAAAATATTCCACAAATTTCTAAAAAGTTGACTTTCAGAGATGAAACGTTTGCTGAAGACACTTTGATGATATTGAAATGACGCCGTGCATCATAAGCTTGTGTTTAAATGATGAATAGTCTTTTAAGTGCAAATATGGGATTAAGTCAGCGTGAGCAGTTTTGACATCAACCCAAAAGTCATATTTGTCATCTTTTTCCTGTAACAATCTCATGTTGTTTTCATGAGCTGGATTTGTTTCTGCAATATAAACCTTGTGTTTGATGCCAATGAATGCCATTTGAACATGGGCGGGAGATAGAATGAGCGCACTGAGAGATACTGAAAGAGAAAGTGTGCATTTGAATGTTTGTGTGATGATTTTTGGACAGAACATCAAAAACACAGTCGAGCAAAAAGACAGCTTGTTCTGTTTGCATCATATCTCACACAAACATGCACACACGATGTCTATACACGCACAAAGCCCAGAGCGCACACACGAAATGCAGTCACACAAACACAGCAAATCATTCATCCATCTTTTATGCTGGGATGCACAAAACTTCGGCTTCCCTTTGTAAATTACAGCTAATGTGGGTGAGACGAAGAAGCAGGCTGAGCTTACTGAGAATGCAGAAGTAGAAAGAGGAAAGAAATTAGAGAAATGATATAGGAAAGGACAGGTGGAAAGAAAAAGGGGAGCCCAAAAAGGCTAGATTTTTCTCTTTCCTCGGGTTATATTTAAAGCCCTGCAGGATATGTTTTTTTTTTCCCTCCTTTGTACTTATGTGCTGTCTTTTCAGCAAGCCTTTCCCTTCAAATTTTTGTGACTTTCTAACCAATATTATTCATCCAGAGAGTTCCATTACGACAGAACTGGTCTAAACTGGTTTCTGTCAAGTTGTCTGGTCTAATTTACATTCACATTCCATGTTCGGCATGCCGCAGGTGCTTCCAGCTGCTCGAAAACCAATGCAATATTCTGAATATAAGATAGATACAATTTATCATGTGTTTTGCATTTGTGCCGTTTTAAAACTTCCTCTAAGCAGATTGATGATTCAAAGAGAAAATGATACACTGCACCAAGAAGTGAGAGGCATTCTCACGCTCAAATCTCTGCAGATAACTTAAAAGTTTAGTCTGTCATTTTGATTTTATGCAAAGCCTTTATAAAATTAATTTTGCATTGCTTCTATTAAGCCTTCGTGTCATTGTCACCCTAGATTATTTAAGCTGCACAAGAGCTACTTCCTATTAAAAAAAAAATGCTAACGGTCTGTTGCTTAATAAAACTTTGAAGCAAGATGCTGAAGGCACAATATTAACATTTTGAAAGCTCAAGTTTGAAACCACTAACTTAATAACTTATGAAAGTAAGAGCATGCTACAGCATATACTAGCAAAGAGATCTTTTTTATTTTGTGAATGCTCTTAGAAAACATTCTCAAATCAGGCTTTAGTTGTAATGCTTATTGGTTTTATTGTAAAGTGAATCAGCCTAAGGTAGTTTGCTACTATGCAAAGCAAGAAAAAGGGAAAATTGTGGAGGAAAAGTGCTGATAACTTAACATTTACCAATAATGTGTAATGACATCAAAATATCAGTAGACATTGATGTGTCCAGGGTGACCCCGCCTCTCGCCCGAAACGTTCGCTGGATATGGGCACCAGCACCTCCCGACCCCACTGGGGACAAGGGTGTAAGAAGATGAATGGATGGATTGATGGATTGATGTGATGTTCAAAACTTAAAAAAATTAAAACTGTTTACAACTGAAACTAGACGTTTCTTCCCTCTGACGTTTTATCAAATTAAATGTTCAGTGTTTTAAAAGGGTTAGCACTACACCACATTAGTCAAAGGCAACACAGGTTAACACAAAATGCTGTGTTTAAATGTAGGAGCTTAAGGAGGAAAACAATCCAAACCTGCATGGGTCTATGTGAAAAAGTGATTAACTCCCCTCTGCCCACGCTTCAGGACCTGGAATGCAAGGGAATGTCTGGCCATCTGTTTGTGACCTCAAGCTGAAACAAACTTGGGCTCTAACCCATCTCTGAGTGGCTGAAGAAAAACAGAATGAATGCTTTGCAGTGACCTAGTCAAAGTCTTGACCTGAATTGAGATGCTAGGGCGTGACCACGTGGCAGAATTCAAACAATTCTGCAAAGAAGGATTACTGTAAAGTATTGCAAATGCTTGATTGCGGTTTTTGCTGCTAAGGGTGGCACAACCAGTTATTAAGTTTAGGGGCCAATCACTTTTTTACACAAGGCCATTTAGCTTTGAATTTTTTATATTCTG
This sequence comes from Brachyrhaphis roseni, assembly GCA_903066815.1. NCBI lineage: Eukaryota > Metazoa > Chordata > Actinopteri > Cyprinodontiformes > Poeciliidae > Brachyrhaphis > Brachyrhaphis roseni. The sequence continues at coordinate 22,146 of CAEFZY010009897.1, read as the reverse complement.
CACCTTGTAAAATATTTTCCCATTATGTCTATGTCTAAGAATAAAAATGGATCATAAATATGAGTGGACAAAACAATTGCATTGATTGGTACAATCTATTTGAAAGAAAAAAAAAAAGTAAGTCACTAATATTGCTGTATCATTTCCCATTGGCCATAAAATTTAATGTAGTCTGCTAATTCAATATGTATACTATTGTGGATCCTTATTGTCAAACTAAAACTATTTATCCCTTTCTTTTCCTCTTACTTCTCCTGCTACCACTTTCTCAACTTCCCTCTCTTCTTTCCTGAAACTGAGAATTGTGTTATGTCTTGATATTCTTCACAAACCGATGTATTGTTTACAGTTGCCTGTATTCATATTGATTAAATATTTGAAATCAATTGTTCTGTAAATACTGTACAGCCCTGTTGTATTTCCTGATAACATTTTCTTTTTTTCAGTGAGTCAAAGTGGCCTTGCTGGTGACGTTTGTCCAGATCCTGGAGTTCCTGAAAATGGCAAAAGGATGGGTTCAGTCTTCCAGTAAGTTCATTTTCTCTATGCCTTTCAGAGCTACATGGCTAGATCGACTCACTGGCCAAAGATCATTCCAGTCTCCAACATTACACTGGAGTAGATTCCATGTATTAACTTGAAGTTGGTCATGAAATCATTAAAATGTAAGAAAACGGGTGCTTTGACCACTGGCAGGTAAAATTAATTACTCTGTTCACTCTGCAATGTTCTGCAGGCAAAATCTACATCCTGTGCCACTTGCCACCCACGTAAAATTGTTACCACCCACACAAACAAACCAATGGAGACTGAAGTGTTATAAAAATAATCAAGGTTTGCCGGGGACGTGTTGTTGTTATAGCACTAGCTTTTAGATGTGGGATATGTGATATAACCACCGAGGCTTAAAGAACCTTTGATTTAATTTATATTTTTGGCCTTTTAAATCCTCTAAAAAAAGATCTGCTGCATGTTAGTCAGACAAGTCTTTTGATGGTTGGTTTGTGTCACCTAAAGAAAAGCAAGTAATTGTCTGCAATTAACAAACAGATGTAAACAAAGTGGTAAGGTAGGCTTGTTGGGTCGAAGGTGGATCTTACTTTACTTTGTTACATGTACCCAATTAACATTCTTATGTTGTTAGGGTGGCATGCTGATCCAAAGTCTGTCTAGTCTCTTATCTCATCATATCTGATTTTGTTCAAAACAACATAAAGCCTAAACTACAGCAGGAGATTCAGATAAAGATTCACTGTTTTCTTTTTTCACTGTCAGAGTTTTGGTTTCAAGCGGTGCTAGGAGCTAATAAAAGCAGAACACAACGCTGAGCGTGCCAGTAAACCAGGGATATGGTCTGAAGACTGAAGATCAGAGAAGCCTGCTGACATTGAACTGAGAAAGAATAACAATTTCATGTTGGTGAAAGCTGAAAAGTTTATTAACATTAACAACATCAACTATTTGATGCTTTTAAATGGCGCCTCCTTCTTTCAGAGGGGCAGGGAGCAAATTAGATCCTCGAGCAGAGATAATCTTTTATTTCACATAGCCATGACATTTCAACATTTTCAAATATCAATGCTCACTAGTTAGAATGAGTAAATACATTATGACAGCTGTATTTAATGACATTAAAAAAATTCTCAACATGTAATTTTAATATTGCTGTACATGGAATATAAATTTTCCAAAAGTTTTATATACCTTTAAATTTTTCTCATTTTGTAACAATTTGACCACAAGTTTTAGACTTCAGTGAAATTTTATGTGATGAACCCCACACAGAGCACTGTAATATTGTTAAGGTGAAAAAAGAGGATTCTTGATTTCCAAGTATATATATATATATATACATATATATATATATATATATATACTTTTTACAAATAGATATAACGTCTTGCGAGGAGTGTGTCTATTTGTATTCACAGTTAGAGTTGCAAGTCTTTTAGAGTATGTTCCGACAAGCTTTGCACATCATAAGGCTGAAATTTAATTCAATCGTACTGGATGGAGAGCATCTGTGAACATCAATTTTCAAGTCTTGCCACAGACTCTCAAATAGATTTAAGTCTGAACCTTGACTATTATAGGAATATCCTTTGATCAGAACCATTCCGTTGCAGCTCTGGCTCTATTTTTGGAGTCGTTGTCCTGTTGGATTGTAAACTTCATCCCACTGCTAAGTCATTTGCAGCCTATGTCAGGTTTTCTTTCATTATTCTCCTGTCAGCTCTGACCAGCTTCTCACCACATGCTGCATGACGCTTGCCCTAACCTCTTCTAACAAAGGGATGGTGTGATTAAGACAATTTACATTGTTTGTTTTTCTCTACTCTTTTTTTGTATATAGGCATTAAAATAAAATTCAGATCTCAACAGATCAGAGCGCTTTGTTTTCACATACCTTCTTTTACCCTTACATGATTTGAGTTAAACTTAACAGGACTTCTTGTTTTGACAATATCTATCCTGTTGTCACTCTGTTATAAAGACTGTACTCCTGGGTTACACACCTTTTGGTAATCCAGTTGGAAGATTTGTTTACTTGATCTTTGCTGATTAACACTGTCCTCATCTAGCCCGCCAGTTTTACAGGAAATACTAAAGAAAAATATTAAATATTGCGATTAAGCATTGAATGTAATTACATTTAATGCATTTAAGATTATGATAAAGTCCTCCTGCTTTGAAGCACTTCTACCAAATAGTGTGAGTTGTTGTAACCAAATGTTCTCCTGAGACATCCTGCTCAAGAGTAACAATTCATATTTCAGTACAGTAGTGACTGAGCACAGCAAGGGCTCCAAGACAAGTCTCTGTGGAGAGAGCTTGACTTTTTAACCACACTGATAACACAAAAGAAAATTTCAGGCTCAAATCCAGGTCTGCAAACTGTGTAGAAGGATTCACAACTGTGTTTTTTGTTGTTACGCCTTGACTGGATCCAATGCGTGCTATCCAAATATTGATGACTAAAACACAGAAACTGGTCCTACAAAGGCCATTGAATCAAAAGTCAACATCTGCCATTTCTTATACTACATGATTTGTAGTACTACTACATATTTATTAGTTTGTAGAAAACTGTCTAGTAACACTGGGGTATTCAGGGAACCTTGCTTCAATGTGTTCACATGCTGCTTGTGCTGTGCTACAGCCTCAGGTCAAACTCCAGGGCTGCTTCATGTCCCAGTTCCTCTCTCCAGGGTCCAGTCAAGCAGGGGCTACACACAAAGAACTGCATGGGAGGGTTCTTATCTGAGAGTCTAGCCACAAAAAAAAATGTTTGGCAAATACAGTGAGTCACCCCTCGGTGCCTGTCATCTAATCAGCAAACATAGACATTATTTTATTTAAGCAGAAGTGATTGTAAAATAATAATCTTTCTTTGCCTTCTATCCGCTTAACATCAGAAGTAGCTGAATTACAATTTCTTTTTCACATATGTACATGAAAGATAGACATTTTATTTGTACTCTCTTTCCTGAAATTGTTCTCAGGCCAAGCAAAACTTTTATTGACAATCACATTTTAAACGTTTATAAAAATTTATTGAGATGCCAGTTAGAGAGGTCATTAAATCCCATGTGCCTGTGTCCCATTTGTTAAAGTTTGTGCAGGTTTGTACCGTATGTATGTGTTAGCATAGATCATCGTAAATTATAGTGTGTGTTATGAATTTTTGGTAAAGTGACCGATTGTAGTGCATCATCAGGGTTGAGACATTAAGAATCACACAAAAGGTCCCATACAGACTTTCACTTCCACCTCTGCCTTTCTGGCAGAGATCAATAGTAGGAAAGTGAAGAGACAAAAACCACGAGAAGTGGACTAGATAGGATTCAAATACACAAAAAGCAAACAAACAAACAAAAAAACCTGGAAAAGGTGGCTTGCAACCTCAATCTACCAATTATGAAAAAACATCTATCTTCCGCACAGTGATTTTGTAAAGCCTGAAATCTCACTCTCTTTCTCATTCTCACATTCCTCACTCTCACACTCTTTTTAACACTTTGTTGATGTTGTTTCTAGGGTCGGCTCGAGCGTCCAGTTCAGCTGTGATGACAGCTATGTACTGCATGGATCTAAAAGTATCACTTGTCAACGGGTCACTGACACTCTGGCTGCTTGGAGCGACCACAGACCCATCTGCAGAAGTAAGTTATAACAAGATTCTCACTGAAACAAGTTTTTATTTCTTTAGGTGTGTCGCAGATGTCAAAGCTGTTGGCACCAAATTATTCGTACCACTTGATATGTTTTGATTTAACATAATCAAACTATCAATACTGGAAAAAACACATTTGTTTTTATTAACTTTCTCTTAAATGGCATGTTGTAATCATTTATACCCTTCTTAATAACCAATGGAAAAATCTTAATGACAGATCACCAGATTCAAGCCATGGATCTGGCTTGAATTTGGTGATTCAAGTTGGAAGAAAAATGTTAATCTTAGAAGATTACCTTAGATCTAAATCTGTAAAGAAGTATAAATACCAATAAATAACTGTAATTTTTTGTTTATGTAATTGTTTTATTAGATATTCTTTAAAATTAAGCAAATGCACCTCTGAAAGAGAAAAAATATGTACTAAGCAAAAGAAAGTTTTAAAAATATTCCTAGTATTAAATGTTAGCACCAGAGCAACTTGCAAAAAAATGCAAATAAATCAATTTAAGCTGAAAAGCAGCCAAATGCTATAAAATTTATGCAAATGTCAAATAACATGTCTGTAAATGTCTTCAGCATCAAGGAATCCATTAATTTGTGATATAAATGTAAAAAGAAATCTTCCCATTTTATTATATTGAAAGCTGTGCTCAGTATGAAAGAAAATGGCAGCCAAAAGAGGTGCGGACCAACGTGCAAACAGATTAGAAGTTAGTACATTCAAGAGCACTTTGAACATCACAAGCATGCTCTTTACCTGGAGGAACCTTCACTGAGTGCAGTTCATTTTAACAACATTAAATGGTATTTTATGCTGAAGTGACGAGCACTGAATATTGAGAGACTTTTCAGTCAAACTCTCTGTGCTTCATGCAGAAACCCCACATCTACGAAAAACTTTAGATGTGCTAAAATAATGAAACAATGCCCACACCAATTAAACTTGAAAAGGATGTTGCAAAGAGACAAGTTAAAATTTTTACCAATTTCTAAATGTCAGGCATCACTGGAAAGACCTTAGCATTAGTACCTGCCTCATCTAAAACTTCTTATTAAAATTTTTTTTTATAAGTTTTACAGCCCTAATTATAATAACTTTGAACAAAATGTTGACCAGTTATTGTATTTTATATTTAGTAAGATAAATAAATAAATACTACAGCAGAGGTTATTAAACTGACAATAGAAATAACTTTCCATAATTTTGGCCCAAATTGATTTCAAATCTTGAAGGTTTTGAGGGCTTTTCATATCTGAATCTTTTCAATTGTTTTTAATGTGATCAAGATGGATAATTGATTGATTGAGTGGACCATTGTAGCTGCTTTTCTTTCCTCCTCTGGAACAACTTGAGAGTTCCCTTGGCAGCATTGGAGAACTTTACCTTGCTCAAAATCCTATTTCATTCTTTCTGAGAATGTCTGAGTATATTTTGCCAATAAGCCTAGCTGTTGGTTTGGTGACATCAAGTGCTGTACTTTTTCCAATATTTGATGTATGAAATAATATCCAATAAGTCCCTATTTGGCATCATCTGACCAGAATTTTCTCCTATTATTTTACTGGCTTGTCAATTGTTTCACAGCAAACATAAAAACAAACTTGCAAATGCAACTGAGTTTGGTGTGGTGAATATGCATAGAGGTTGTTGAATGCATTATTTATTATTATATTGGAATCAGTGACTCTGCTGATTCCTCTGTCCAAAATATTGCAAAGAGTGTCTGGCTTATTTGTGGTAAAATGAAGCTCTTTGCTCTTCCAGCTTATGGTCCCTTTGGTTCTTAGTGCATCACTGAGATGTTTAGAAACATCTGTAACCATTTTCATCAGCGTGCTTTGCAAGAAAAAGGTAGTAAAGTTCTTGAGAGAGGTCTTTGGTGTTACGCATCATAAAATGCTTTTTGAGTGATATGTTGATGAAACTTATTCCTCAAGAGGATTTTAGACATGGTATTTATAGTATTTACTTCCCTCACTGTGACCTGACTTGATGCTGTTCAAAGTTCAGCTTCGACGAGACAAATCCAAGTTTGAAGAAAGTAACCAAAGCAAACAAACAAGGAAAACAATGTATGTTTACATGTTAACTGTCAATTCAATCCACGCGATTCAGCGAGTGGTTAAGAATCATTTTGTCTAACCCTGTGAGACACTTAGCCAAGCATTTTCACCTGGAAGTAGCAGTGTTAACCCCTATGCTAAACTGGATCCGCAATGCTGCAGGTAATACGGGAGTAAAACCAGTCCTGCAAGCTCACCATACAGCAAAGCAGTGCAATCCAAATGTGATATTATGAATTTTTTATGTATTTTTAATAGTTTCTCTGCTGCATTGGAATTACATGCCAATTTCCGTTTTTATCAGAATGTAGCCACACAAATAATACATGTAGCTAAAATAATGAATAGTACTGTTTCTTCAGAGCGTAACATTACTTATGATAGTGAACATATTACATTAAAGCTGCTTTAAATGTGATGACTTTAGGTATAATTCTAAGGTAATTCTTGTGAATTGTTTGTTAAACCAGTATATTTTTAGAGCATGTAAAGGTTATTAATTTAACCACACTCAGTAACCATTACCAAAATCCTTGCAGAGGAAAACGATTTGCTGAGCAATCTAATAACATTTTAATCCTCATTTGTAATGTGCTGTATTACAAGTTATTGCATCTGAAAACCTGTTAAATTGTAAATGGTTATGGTGTTTAGTTTTTATTTGAGATTACAAGTGTTGTATAAATGTATTTCTAAGGAGCCATGAAAAACAATATCATTTAGATTTACATGATTTTGTTTATTGATGTGGCAGAGCAATGATGCAAACTGCTCTCATGTTTACTGACAATACCCTGTTAGGTTTATTGCCACGAAATGAAAAGGCAGACGGCTGGTTTTATACACCCAAGTGTGTAAGCACATGCAGTCGCAAACACACCCCCTCTGACAGCAAATGTCCAAAGGATAATGTCACACTTCTAATATCTGCAGCAGTATTGGCCTTGAACTGTTGGTGTGTTTGACAGACAGCCAGTCCTTGCGCTCAGACACATACTGTAGGGTCCCTGTCACATCATGTTATGGTGTATGTGTGTACCATTATCTCCATGTGTTTGCGTGTGTGTGCCTGTATTGTGAATATATGACTGTCTCTGACCTCGGAAACATGCCTAAAGTCATGATACTGGCTCATCCTGTCAGAAACCATTGAAATATGGAAAGGAAAAAATAAAAAATAAAAATCTAATTTAGCGTCATCTTAAAACTTTGATGTGAAATGTCTCTGTTTGTTTTTCTTTGAAATTCAGTTAAAATATGATCAAGTAAAAATATTTTCAAAGGAGACAAACAACTGAAATTATCTAGAATTTTACTTAGAGATTAGTTAATTTGCAATTCAAATTACCAAAAAGAATGATACATCCAGGCATTCGTTGATGTATTGTCTATACCCATTTATCCGTTTAGTATTGCTTGGTTTGGTGCCCATCTCCAGCAGTCACTGGGAACACTGTCGATAACAGATAAAAATACAATATAGAAAAGAAGGATTAGTATATTTTGTAGATTGTCAAAAGTTTTACAGAATACTAAGGGTGTAAAATCACATTTAAAAAGAAAGAGTGCAGAAGACTACATTGTGTTTTTGATTTAGTGAATTAAACAAATATGTTGTACTAGAGCCTTTAAAATGATTCTGAAAGTCATAGCAAAATATATACCTGCTTTCCTTTGTGGAAAGCAAATGGGATTTTTATTCATTTATGTCTCAAATTTCTGTAAACTTAACCAGTAATTATTGTTTCTGACCTTGATTTAACTGCTTAGATTTCAGTCGCAATAATACCAGAAGAGCATGAGTTGACCCTGATATGTTCTGAAAGAGAAACCTGGAGAGTAACAAAAGTCTAAATCAACAGATTAACTGTTAGAAAATGGAAAGGCAGAGGTTAAAAAATGTCTTCTGTACACTGGAGCTCTGGTGTATTGTATTATCTGGTGTGATCACTCTTCTGGGATTCAAACCCGTGAGCCTCTCTCGTTTTCTGCTGAGACTTTGCTGTTAATTAGAAGCTGGTTTCCAAGATGAATTGCAATGAATGTGTTTCTGTGTGTCCGCGTAGCTGTGTGTGTCAAAATGTGGTTCAGCTCTCTTTTCTAATTAACAGTCTGATCAGTCATCTGGATTCCTCTCCTCTCTTCCCTCTCTCTCTTGGCATTTTCTGTTTCTTTTTTGCCGTCTGGTTTTTCTTACTTATTTCCTTTTTTCAGTCCGTTCATTTTCACAGCACTATTTTTTGGTTTCTGTCTGTCTTTATCGTTATCTGAACCTCTGTTCCATCTGTCAATTTGCTTCTCAGACCTGGTGTCACTAGTTGGGCGAGTGTCTTTTAGTCTGTTGTAATTTTAATCTGTAATAATTTCAATAGCAGACAATAGTCGTGACATGGTTGCTAATTTAAGTTTCTAAAATGTAAAAAAAATAAAATAAAAAAATTATATTTCAAACATTATTTTAAAATCCCACAACTACTGCATTATTTAGTACTTATTCAACTTAAATGGTAACAATTTTCATACAACTGACCTAGCATTGACAGTTGCTTTTTTTATTTATTCATATTTAATAATTCTTAATTATTCCCATACAAGAAAATATGTGCTTTTTATCTATTAACAATTTCAAAAAGATTTTAAAGCAAAAAAAAAAATAAAAAATTCTTATGATTACATAAAAAAAATGAAAAATCGCAGTTAGTGAAACAAAAATACAATCACATAATCCAATCATTTACTTTGGCTTTGTTGTGTTTCTTAGCACAGGACAAACTGAAAACTCGTTTTCTTCTGATTCTGGATAATATTACTAATAATAAACTAATTTCAATAGCCAAGTTTTGTGGAGTTTACTTAACCAGCAACAGGACAATGTTAGGAATTGTGTAAAAAAATACATATATTTTTTCCAGCATAGCAAGAAGATGGGGTATAACATAAATAGTTTACTGAGACTACACATGTGCAAAAACATGTCCATCATTGGAATAAACATAAGGATACCTTTGGACTTGACTGTCTTACTGTTTTTATTTTTTTTTTCTCTAACCTTTTTATTGCTTATTTTAAAACTTTATTACTGTAAGGTTAACTATAATTAGCCTGTAAGTGATTACCTTCATCTCAAATTTCTCTTGTAGCCCGTACCTGTGGCAGTAATCTGAGAGGGCCCAGAGGGGTGATAACATCTCCTAACTACCCTGTTCAGTATGAGAACAATGCACACTGTGTCTGGGTCATCACTGCAATGGACTCTGAAAAGGTAAGCAAAATTAATTCATTCTAAATTTATTTGATTTGCTTTGCTGAAACTCATGTAACACATACTCGCCTTACACTAAAGGAGTTAGTCAGAGTTTCTCACTTTTCTTTGTTATATGGTTTAAAATTAGTAATAATAGGACAGAAGTTTGTTACCTACCTCATAACAAACTTCTGAAAATTTAATCTTCCACTCTTTTGGTGGACTTTGCAAAGCATTTAATATATAATAGGATGGATTTCTAAGTCAAACTGTTAAAACTGCTTCTGTCTTGCCTTAAACATGTAGATGAGGAATTCAGGGAAATTTAGTTGAACATCAAGTATGCATGCGGCCTTTGATGCACTCTTAAATGAGCATGTACTGCATACTGAGACCAGTGGTGAGGGAATTTACTGTGTTTTGCCATGTAATAACCATGATGTTACCATCACATTTTATAAGTCTTGCAAAGAATAAACCTATAATCTGGAAATTATTTAAATTTAATGTTGTGTCAGTGGTCAGATAATTATAAGCCCGTACAATCCCAGAGTAAGGCATGAAATGTATCCCCAGGTGAGTAACATTTATACTGCTAACGTGGTAGAATTTTGCGAAATGTCTTAAAGATGCTTGACTGATAGATGATCAAATACTGTATGTCAGTGTCAAAAGCATAGAAAGGTGGTGTGTGAGCATTACTTTATTAGGTCATCAACATAGAAATGAAAGGCTGAGATGCAATTTACACACATTGTACAATCCCTCAGAGATGATTAACTTGAATATCCCCAAAGTTTTTATTAGGCAAAAACGAATGAAAATGTAGTTTTACAAGAGGAAGGCAGACATTTTATTTTTGCACTCAGCTCACTTTTCTTAGACTCTGAATTTAGGGTGGTGTTTCTGCCAGAGCAAACATTGCAGAAAATGTTTTCATTAAATGGAAAACCCTGAAAGTCTGTGTGATTTAATAGGGCCAGATGTAACTGAAAAAGATGCTTGCAGTCTTTTGGTGGTAAATGGAAATTCAGAGATGCACCAGAGCGAGACAGAAAAAGCAACAAAAGAGAGTTCACTTGCATTAATACTTTGAAATCCAGAACCTACCAGCTATTTTGATAAGCACCTAATCATTTTAAAGAGAAATTTTGCAATTAAAATTAAAACACTATATATTGCAGCCAAAAATAAAAACATTCAACTGTGAAATCGCTTCTGTAATTGTTTTAATTATTTGTGGAAAAAATATCCAGATTTGTAAGTAAATCGACTTCTTAGTGCAGCAGAAAGTTGAATTGTAAATGTGAGAGTGTAAAAAAGGTCCTGATGGATTCTTGGTGATTTACAGCCATGGTTAAACTCCTTACTCCTAAATCCAATATATGTCATTACGACACCACCCATTTCTGTTACTTCTTTTTATGTTTCTTCATTTTTTTTTCAACATCTGTGATTTTTACTCTCTCCCTACCTCCCGTTCCTCTGCGCTACACTTTTTCAGACCAGTTGCTCCCTCTCTGTATTCTTTCTTCCTTTTAACAGATTTATAATGACACGTTTGAAAATGGTGAGAGAGGAGAGATGGATAAGTGAAAAAGAAGAATAAGTTGTTACTGAGTTCATTGAAAACTACAAAAAATCTTACAGGAAAGAGGACTAAAATGCACCAGAATATTTAGCCAGCTACTTCACATGCATAGCCATGCTAAGGACGAGAGACTGAATGTCCAGGATGGTACTTGACATGTGACACCCAAGTTTTTTCTAAAGATGGATAGAAATGGAGTGAGCTCACCTCTTAGCCCTCAAAGACTGGGGCTGAGAAATTGTGAGACATAATTGAAGAGAGACCACAGAAAATATAAAAGCCAGGCTGAAGAGTGGAGAGAAAATGACTTTTTGTTCTCCCTACTGTGTCTTTCTGACCTTGGCGGAGAGAAATGGCTCTTCACAAGGTGGCCAAGGGCTTGTGGCAGGCCATGACGCAGTTTCATTGTATTACTGTGCAGATTTATTTCATCCACGTTGCTATGAGCCTCTAATGAAGTCTCTAATCTGATTTATAGCAGCATCTACCAGTTTACACTGGTGAGTATGCTAGATCTATCTTTCATTGTGGAAGACTATTTCAGAATTACTGATAAAAGTCCTATGTTGATGTGTTTAATGTTTCATGGCAAATTTAAGTATATTGTGAATGTGCTTGGTGTCAGATGACACTTATGCAATGCAATATTTTATATATACTTTTTTTTTTATCTGAGCTTATGGCAGATGTAATGTTTATTCTGCTCTGTATACTGTCTTGTTATATACCTATGCATGTAAGTGTACACATTTAACACCTCAAAATGCTTACATGTAAGTCAGTAGGTCCATTTCAACCTATGAACCAGTAAAGAAACAAATGAAAAACGTAGTCTTTTGAGTATGCATGTAAACTTAACTTGAATACTTATTCAATGATTTCTAAATACAATCAAATCATTTTAAATTATGATAAAAAATGTTCACTACTTTTCTTGCAAACATAAAATTTTACCTTATTACAGCATGTAATTTAAGACATTTTTTACTGTTTTCTAATTTAGTCTTCAACATATTTTTTTCAAATTGCAAAAATAATTTTTTCTTGAGGCAAACCACACACTTAGTGTAACCTAGACTGTCTTTCTTCTTGGTATATTGTTGTGTGGACTCCCATCTTGGCCTGCCTTGTTATCGTAAGAGGCTGCTCAAACACATTTTTGTCAGATGTTGCTAAACTCTGCTTCCTTTTTTCTTCAGCCTCTTACATCCACTAATCTATCTCAAAAAGATTTTTACAGTTACATGTTCATGTTGATAGATGTCAGCCTCTAGTCTTTTTAAAAGAGCCATCATTAAATGCATTGTTTGAGTGACTTTGTGCGATATAATAAAAACAGTTTAATGCTTTAAATACAGTACTTTTCAAAACTAACTTTGAACATTTTGGCATTTTGGCAAATTACAGTTTCAAACTTCAGCATATTTTATTGTGATTGTGTCTGACAGACCAAACCAATTTAGTGCATAATTTACAGATGGAAGGTATAATAATATAGGATTAAATTCTTTAAACAAATATCAATCAGAAAATTATTTCATCTGCGCTTATTTAGATCCCATTGCTCTTACAACTAATCATAGTATCCAGTACAAATGTTCCAGGTAAAATTTTAGGGCAGGTCTTCTCTAGGCACCATGTAGGAAATTGAACAGTGCTGCATGAGATGTTCAGGGGTTTGGTTGTTTTTTTATGGCATAATCCTCCTTTTAAACTCCTCAACATGTATATCCTTGACCAGTCTCTTGTGTATTTTTGCTTGACCTTGATGATGCTGTTAATACACTACTTTTTCTCATCAAATGTATCTGTCCCTTTAGAAAAGAGTAGGAAATTTGTCCGAGGTCTCCCCATACAATTTTTTTTCAATCAATATTGGTGGACAAGTTTAATTTATTCAGCAGTAAAGGCAGAAGAAGGAAACATATACCAAGGTTTAATTTGGTATAAGGAAACTTTGGTTTAACTTTGGTTTCCTTATACCTTTAAACACGACTGCAAAGTCTTTTTTTCTGGCATATTCTCAAAACAGAAGAGTTGATGCTTTTTATACTCATATACCAGGTACAGCCATGTACAGGGGTGACCCACGACTAGTTCAAAGAAATTTAAGTTTCGAATAAGATGTTTAATGATGGTAAATGTTTAATCTTAGGGTAGCTATAGGGTGTTCAGTCCTCTAGAGCTACAGTACAATCTTTCAGCTTATAGATGCATCCCTCCTTCAACACACCTGGATCAAATGGCTGAATTCCCTCATCAATATTCAATCATTCAGCTCTTTAGAGACCTGGTTACGAGTCATTCATTTGATTCAGGTGTGCTGTAGAAGGGAAATATGTAGACGTTCCAGGATGCTCGTTCTCAAGGACTTACCTTGGGCATTTTTGTGTTGATGGACTGCTCAACATAATGATTTAGTTTTTGTATTGGAGCATTGACTAAAATGAGTAATAACTATATCCATGCAAACCTTTCTGCCTTTCTATTTTCACTTATGTGTCTTTGTTGGTGTGCTGTTCTTCTTTACTCCTGCACTCACAGTGTCTCTGTCAGGCTTTGATTGCAGATGACTTCTTTCATCAATAATGTGTTTCAATGCTGAAAAAACTTTTTTTTATTATTGAAGTGTGCATACCTTTCCTTTATCCTTTTTCTTCTTTATGTAGTTTCACTTTCACAAGTTTAAATGACCAATAAGTAATGCCAGCTGGTGTGTGTCACCTTGTTAAGTTTTGAATAAGAGCGCCTCAATCAATATGGTTTGTTATTGTCTGTCTGCCTCTCGGCAAAAACACTGTGACTGTGCTTTTATTTTTGTTTCTGCCTCTGTTATTTTTGTGTGAGAGGTTGTGTTTGAGTTTATGAATGTTGACTGTGTGTTTTCTGTCTGCCAGCTTAATTGCTAACTGCCAGCGATTGTGAAAAATATGTTGCACGGTGAACTGTCAGCTCTCGGGTCATAGCGAGGAATAACTTGGGTGGGCAGAAGAAAAAGGACTTGACAGCGCATGTGTACGTGTGTGTTATTGTGTGTGTCAGTCATTTGATTCATCAGTGTAGAGCGGATAATTATTTTGTTCAAATATGAAGCATTCCTGCTGCTCACATACACACAGACACACGCACGCACACACACCCTTGAAACGCATCATCTCACATCCCCTTTAAACCTCTAATCATTGCTGTCTTTTTTCTGATGAATACAAATTAGCAACTGCAGAACCGCGTGTGTATGCATGTGTGTGTGCGCGCGCAGGGTTGGTTGGTTATTTTTATGCGAGCATCATTGCTATCACTTCAACATAAGGCCGACACAATATGTGACATTCAGTCAGATTCCCTTAATTTTTACTTGATGCAGGAAGTGAGGCCAATAAAGAACAATAAAGGCAGCAGCCAGGATGTGTTAAAATCCAGCATAATTCAGTAGCGGTATATTGTTTTGCATCAGCGCTCAAGCTCTTTCATTAAAGAACAGAAAACACCCAAAATACAGTGCTTTGTTATGCATGTCTAAATAGGGCACCTTTCTCCTATTGGATCTGTTTAGCTTATTTATCAAAGCTGTAAACAATATTTAAAGGAAGGTTGTGGTTCATTACTATTTTAGTTTTTGTCTGCCTCACTGACCATTCATGAGGCAGTCTTTGCCGTTTCTCTAAATTGTACTTTGTATAAGTCACTGCTTAACCCAATTTGGTTTAAATAACTATTTTTATAAATATCAGTAACTACTTTGAAGAGCAAGGAGAAATCGCTAACCATGACGCTGATCATTAGAAGTTGCAGAGGTCATTCTTTAGCGAAACACACACAGTCTTTTACTGGCATTCCTTTATGCACCTCCTAAATTAACTTGAAGACATGTATAAACCAGTAGATGTTTACAAGTTTAGAGTAAGCAGAGACCATTCTGGTGAAAAGGGTTCCTTTTCAGCAAAGTGTTGGCAACTGAAATCAGAAAGCAGGTAAGTAATAAACTCACAAATACAAGTCCCTTTTTCCAACTTAATAAAATAATAATACATTTTATTTATAAGTGCCTTTCAAGACTCTCATGGTTGCCTTACATTAACAACATAAAAATAACATTGTGAACAAAGATTAAAAAGTGCTGCAAAGAGAAAAAACATTTAAAATACAAATAACTGTTTGCGTGTGTGTAAATGTGAAGGAGTTGACTAACGTATAGCAGAGATAATTATGAAGGACTTAGACTGTTAACAGGAGGATTTTGAACTCAACATGAAAATGGATAGGGAGCAACCGGGAGAGTTTCACTAATGAATTGTACAAACAAAGCCAGCAAGCAAAATCTTGCGTCTATTGGAGGTTCAAAAATCTAATCAGCATTGTGGAACCAAAGGTGTTGTAGATTGATGGTCAGTAGGGTCAATGCTGAGCACACTGTGTTAAATGAGTGTAAAAAAAAAAGGGTTGGACACATGTGACTCATAACCGCTACTAATGAATATGCTGTATTTTGATGAAGTTCAGTGATCTGTGATGTCTCGGTGCCCTTTAAAGCGACAAGTTCATTGTGTGTTTATAGCAACATTTTGCCTTCCATGCCCTCGTGAGCTGGCTGTGTGATCATCTGTAATCCGGTCATCACACACTCGGTCTCTGACGCCATTTTACTTTAACTCTTGGCAAGTTTTTTTTTTTTTTTTTGATGGGGGATAATGACAGACATAGCATATAGAAAGACAACATTTTTATATAACAGTAAGTGAAATTCTTACTTGAAAGAATAAACTGCACCACTGAAGACAGTGGTCCTACCTATAATTACAGCCTAAAGATTACCAGTTAAAAAATTGTTTTGAAGTTAGCATATCAATAAGGTGCACTTATTGTAAATTTTAGTTTTTTTTTTATTTATTTTATTAAAAAACCCACGCCACACTCATGGTGTTCAGATCCCAGTTAGTAGCATTCAAAAGCTCTTTTACACTTGTAGAGATCTTTTTCTTTTTTAAAAAAAATATGAATAAAAATAAAGATGACCTGAGGCCGGAACCATTTCACTCAAATATGGAGTCACATCTGGGTCCTTCCAAGGCACTGCCAACGGGGAGCCTCCTTTAGACCCTCCTGTTATATTGAAAAACCACTTGTCAGATTAGATTAGACTAAAAAACAATCATTAAAGTGAATGTTTTTTATTCTTTTTTGTTGGAGTTGTAACTCAGTTATTTATTTGTGTCAGATTTGTGCACTCATATACATCACTACACTGCAATTTGAAATATCAATTTCACTTTTTTTCATGCATTCACTATTTGAAAAAGATGATGTTCAATTGGTTTTTCAGTTTGTGAGCAAAAAGGTTTCAATGTGAGGTGGCACTGTGTCTGGAGGCAGGGTGAAGAGAGGTTCACTTGGCAGCTTCACTCTGCTGTCTGTTGCGTCTTAAGTTCAGAGTTTCTTGTCTGTTTCTGTTTCCTTACGCAGTGCAGAGACATGTAGCTCTGTTAAAGAGAGGTGGTGTATCCGTGCTGGGCCTGTAATTATCTTGACGTTTGCCAAGGCTGCTGCTCTACCTCCAAATCAGTGAATGAGCTTGAAGAACATTGTAACATAGTCTCACTCCTGACACATTGAGAAAATAAAACAAGCAAACACATATTCCCCAAGCCCTGTGATTCCTTCTTTGCTTTTATCAGACAAGAACCAGAAAAAATGCCATTTGACACACAAAAATAGCAATTTCTCTTTCAAGCAAAATGTCTGAAGTATGTAACTTGTGACTTGATCCTCCAGTTGATTTATTATTAAAATTCTAGAAAAGAGATCAAGCATCTGTGCACAAGCTATTTCTGGGCTCTTTACATGTCACATCAAATAAACATATATAATTATATTTTAACCCTCTGTTGGTCCATTTATAGCTTAGCTTTTTAAACATGCATGTAAAATGTTTCTAAAGTTCTGGTTATACAATAAAAATAGTTGTGGCTGAATTAAACCCATGGTCATAAAAGAACCATATTTGGAAAAATGTGAGATAATTGATCAAATTCTTATTTTTTTCCCCAAAATATTACCATAAATAAGGCTTTCAGTAATTTGCCTTCTCAAACATTACCCATACACTTTTCTTTTACTTGGAAGTCAAAAGTTATCTGTGGAAAAAGTGTTGCTAACTCTTACTGTGGCAGCTCTCCACTGACTAAACTCAACTCATTCATCTCAACAAGGGAAATCTTGTAGACTTTGGCTTCAGGGCAGCTGCTCCATGTCTGTACTACTTCTGGTCGTAGGTCACCTCAGTTTATGGTTTTTTTGGCACATGATTAAAGCTATATCATTATGTCTCAAAGATTTTTAGCTAGCATAATACTACATTTGGTAAATAGTATTAACATCAATATACTACATTTTCCATCCAAGGAAAGCATACAGTATAATATTAACTATAAATCTAAGTCCATTTTAGTTAGTCAATCCTGTAACTATTTTAGCATATCTGGTAAAACTGGGAACAATGGATCAAGGCAGTGGGTTTTTTTCTTAAACTTTTTTGGGGGGTACTGATATGAAGTCAACACAAGATGTTGGTACCCAAGTAACCACATAAAAAAAAGTCCATTAATTCAGTTTTCTATGAAAATAGGAAGAGGAATACGTAACACACATGATAAAAAGGGGGAGCAAAATTGCACCTAACCAAGAAAGTCACTTAACTGTAGCAGAATTTAAAAAGCAGTACTTTTCTCCCTCAATGCCAGAAAACATTTGCTGGCTTAGTTTAAATTGTTGACCATAAAAAGTATCAGCCAATAAGAATCACGTGATCAGTGATAAGAAAAAACTTTCTCAAGAGCTGTGTAACCTGACTTTTGCAGTAAGTACTGATTGCAATTTTACAGATAACTTTACAATGACAAACATTGCAGTCAGTACCACAAGTGGAAAGGAAATAACGTAACCATAAACAAGCCAGAACCAGTTGTGTCTTGCAGGAACAATCAGAAGTGACATCCAAGGGCCAATAACCACTCGCAGATAACTTCAGGGAGAGTTAAAATTGTCAAGTGCAGTTATAATTTTAAATACATCAATAAGTAACGCACAAACCATAGTAGCCTATTTTTACACCAACTGCTGAAGAAAAAAAAAGTCACTTAAGTGTCTTCTGACTTATCAAGTCAGAAGTCTTAAAACTTCTGACTTGATAAGACTGGAACTCCTCTGATATCGTTGTGCTCACCATGTGTGCAGAGGAAAGGGCCATGTACATGACTTCAAATGCACATACTAACAGAAAATGTGAAGAGAGAACATTATGATTAGGGGATATTTTTCAACATAGAGTACTGAGATATAGATATGGAGAAATGTACCGAGACTTTCTTATAAAGAAGACAAATCGTTTGGATTTTTAATCAACAAAATAATATCACACACCATGTGCAGAAAACTCACAGTTGGGTTTAGAGAAGAAAAAAAATCAGCTGGCGGAATGACCCAGCCAATTGCTGCCTGAATGAGGACAATTTGTCTGGAAGAATGGGTAAAGCTCACACCTGAGCAATGCATGAAACTAGTTTCTTTATACGGGAGACATTTTAAAGTTTGCATCACTGACAAAGGCTTTTCTACTAAGCATTGATGAAAGGTCAGAAGTCATGTTTGATACTAAATCTGTGTCATTTGACTACACTAACGATAATTTATGGATTCATTAGTTTGGATTCATTTGTAGGTGTGGGTAACCTTGGTTGTTTTCAACATCTAGTATGAATTAGATTCCAACAGCTCTATTAGAAAAATTTTTGTCGCTAAATTTTGTCCCCACCATAAAGGAATAATGAACCTCCTACAGGGATTATTTATGTGTTCAAATAACACATAAATAGTAAACATAAATTGTAAACAAACTGTTTTGCTATGTATTGAAAAGTGTCAGGAGGGATTGGCTTGCTCTAAAAAGGTCGGCTGCCTTCAGGTTAGTGACTTAAAAGGTTGAATAAATTAGGAAGTTTGAAATATGCAAAAAAAATAGTTAGGAAAATTACCTTAGGGTGGTTGTTGGCTGAGCTACCAAAACACAGGTTGGCTAGTAACACCAACCTGTGTTTTGGCATGAAGCCCAAAGATTGTGGTCTGGTAAAGATCAGCTCATGTGCTGTCATGTAATCTGAAAATGCAAATAACTGACTGAAAGCACATTATTAGACCCATGCTGTGTTAACAATACCCACATCTACATTCATTTTTAGGAACACCTGATGTTGAGCAATTTACACTATGTACAAAAATATTGAAGCATGTCCAAAAGTCTCAATTTGATGGATAAAAACATATCTATAGGTGTTCCACATTATTTTATGAATTTTGTCTGCACACTTTTGCACAGTATGATGTCACAGAGTATATAAGAAAACATACAAAATACCTTTACTGATAGTCCAGATATTTTTTACTGATCCAGTGTTGTTGTGCTGCAGTGACTCAGTGTTAGGGTGTAATTAATGTTCTGTCTTTTCTGGCATGCTTTGATATGGGTCTGCAAAAGGTAATTTTTAATCTTACTGTCAAACACATTTTGATATGAATTTGCAATCAGAGTAAGTCAAAATATTTTTTTTTATCATCAGCTGAGGATTGGTCTGAGATTCTGATGATATGAAATCCTTTAGCAAAAATGCTTCAATTTTGTGATGTTACATTACTTTTTAAATTCATGTTTTTTAAATTATTTTGTGGCAAAATCTTAATTTATAAGAACATTAACAGGAAGAAATAAATGGCTCAGAATATCAGTGGAGTCTCCATTGTGGTGCACAAGCTTTACGGTATATTTCTATCATGCCCCCATGATAGAAATATACCGTAAAATATGTTTACATTACGTTGTAAACATATGTCTACATCAAATATTTAATATTAGAAATTTATATATATATATATATATATTATCACAGCTGAATACATAAGGGAGGCTAATTGATCTTTATCCCTCCTATTGCATTTGGCCTTTCATGAAACAAAATCTTTATTTACCTTGAAGTTCTTTGTGAAAGAGGCTACTAATTTATTCCTTCACGTGGTTAAAATTTGATTCCATACAGTATTACTGTGTGGGCAACAGGGGGTACTCTAGTGGCAAAGTTGACTTTCTGTGTTTTTTTCAACCAGAAGATATTCAACTCTATCTATCGAGTTCCTTCTTTATATAAAGTTTTAATAACTTTCCTTTATGCTGATGTCATACATGTATGATTGATGGCTTGCACCAAAATGCTGGAGAGACATATAACTGCTCTATTCCAAAATATGTAGTATTTCTCATTTACTAAAAGAGTTTAAAATGAGCGAATACTACGTCAATCATTTTTGCAATGTCGAAACCATTATTTTATTTTGTTTTATTTTATTTGTAATGCCATGGTATTCTCTAGAACCAGAAACCAGCCAATTCCTCGAAATTATTTGATCTTGGTATGTGATTATGTCATCAGGAAACCTCAGAGTTCAAAGCACTACACCTGGTGAATTATTGAAGGGACTTCACTTTAGATTTGGGTTGCTCAGTTAAAGTTGCACTGTTAAAATGTCCTATTGAGCCGTTCTACTAATGACCTCAAATGCTATTTAAATTTTAAATATACACACCCTCCTGTGACTTTTTTGCAAATATAGACAATTCCGAAATTCACCATTATCATAATTGTGCGTAATCCTTTTCTAAACAGGCCTATTTAGAAATTATTGATGGGCACTTAGTTTTTTGGCAATGACCTAAGAATAATAATTCTTCATTTCCTTCCATTTAGTGTGCCATTGTACAGCCATTGTTCACTGCATCGGCACACACAAGCTAGAATCTAAAAGCATACACAAGGAAAATATAGATGAAAGATAACACATGTAGGTGAAAAAACAAAGTTAGACAGCACTCACACACTCCGTGAAACAGCTGTGCCTTTAGAATTATTCTGCTTCACTTGTTAAGACAGATATACCTGAGAAAACCACCTCCTACTCACACACAAATTATCACACTTGGATGCACAGAAAAAAACCATTGTCAGTTTCTGGTTCACTCTGTTTTATGACTTCAAGTTGCTTGTAGAGTTTTTAACAACCCTTGCATTATAGTCACAAGCAGATATTCATGTTTTCAGTGGTAAGTTTATCAAAAATCATTGCCATATCAAAGGCATTTTTAACTTTTCAGGGTGCTATTTTGACATAAAGTGTTCCAATCCCAAAACTTTTACAAGTTTGAAAATAAAAGGAAACCATGCCACTTAAAACTGTGGTATGTAAATAAAAAATTTAATTATATATATATATATTAGACATATTTGTTTAAATTGGCACTATGTCGTGACAGGATGGTATGTGACAGATAACCTGTGAAAAAAATTTAGTTCCTCTGTCTTCTAGTGCTATCTAGAAACAACGAACAGAGCCAGGAAGCAGGTCCTAACACTGTCAATCACCTCTCCATTAAGGCATATACTCCATGTATCAAGTTTTTCAATTTACTCGATCGCAACAATCAAGTACAAATTGTCATTCAAATAATAATCTTTAGATATCTAATACACTGTGTCATTTCGAAACAGTTCTTGTATCGGTTATGTGACTTGCTAAAAGCAATACGCGCACCGACACAGGGTTTTGTTTATGGGCTTGAGGCATGCGCCGACGCATCGGTGTTGCCGGACCCATCACTATGTCCAACAAAATGAGGTAAATTGCGAAACGTGCTGTAAAACCATACAAAAGTTGTTGGTTTTTTTGTTTCTTTTTTTTTTTTACCACAAATGTATCTAATAAGTCATCCATAGAGCTTGTGTTCTGAGCACAGATCTCTAGAAACCTCTGAACCTTCTGCACTGCTCATACCTATTCAAGGGTATTGATGTCACCATTTGGATTTAAGCTTATTTGGTTACAGTTTAAGATTATTTCCTTTTTTTAACATTTTGTGTGTTGTGTGCTTAAAATCGAGCATAATAAGAGCAATTGTAGCACTATTTGATGTTTATAATGTAGCAGTACTTAATGCACTGAAAGACTAGATCGCATCTGAGATCAGAAAAA